>JAXCGZ010021289.1:0-55000 GCA_037179515.1 Halocaridina rubra | reverse complement strand
ATCCTCCTTCACAGCTTTCAAAGGCAAACTATATAGTTTTCTTTTGGACAAATAGTTGCTGCTCATTAAGAACTAATTATTCTCATTATAAAGAAACAAATATGGAAATGATGCCGATAATAACGATCCTGTATCTAGTGGCATACTTACGACTTTATTATTAACATTATTGTTAACATTTTTATTACAGCATTATTATTTTCTATGAAAGCTACATTTAATTTAACTATATGTCTAACCCTCTTATTTATTAGTTTAATTACATGTCTACTTATAAGTTACTATTAATGTTGAATAACCATTGTACAAAATGGAAATAAATTTTGATTTGTTAGTTAGCAGAGTTCGTTGTAAATTGAAGTAGGAAACTGAGCAGAGCTGTCGGTAAATTGAGGCAGAAAATTGAGCAGAGCTCTTCGTAAGTTGAATGAACAGAGCTCTTCTTAAGTCGAAGCAGAAAACTGAGCAGAGCTCTATGTAATGTTCTTCGCATGTTGGAGCATGGAACTGAGCAGTTTGCTGTTTCCTTGTAAGCACAAGCTGGAAACTGAGTAGAGCTTTTCTTTATTCGAAGCAGGAAGCTGAGCAGTGCTCTTCATAAGTCAAAGCTTTCCGTAAGCTGCAGCAGGAAACTGGGCAGTACTGCTTGTAATGAGATGTAGGAAACTGAGCAGAACTCTAAAGGGCGGTTTACACGGTCAAACGGTTCGTCGAACGCAGTTCGACAGACAAGTGTTTGAAGTTATGTTCGAACGTGTGAACGGGGTATTTGGTTGTCGAACACGTTCAGACAAACGTGTTCGACAACCAAATACCCCGTTCACGCGTTCGAACATCACTTTAAACACTTGTCTGTCGAACCGTGTTCGACGAACCGTTTGACCGTGTAAACAGCCCTTTAGTATGTCAAGGCAGGAAACAGGGTTGATCTCTTTGTGAGTCGAGGTAAGATTTCATTTTTTTTTTCTTTAAGTTCGAGGTCAGTCACTGAAATATTCTTAGCAAATCGGATGATATTCTCCTTAAACAGTAGAATATTCTAAACAGCTCATAAATATTTTTCTTCCTAACCAGCAGAAAGACGTCAGAACAGACACTCCATTCCTTCGTGGAGATGATCTCTAAAAATCACGTGGTTCAATGATGGATGTTCTTCGAGGAATACTATTATTACTGAAGAGCCGTACTGCAACATTGATTAAATTCTCATTATTCCCGTCCCCTGCTCTTCCTCCTCCTCCTCCTCCTCCTCCTCCTCTTCCTCCTCCTCCTCCTCCTCCTCCTCCTCCTCCTCCTCCACTCTCCTAATTGCATACTTCCCATTCGACCCCTCAATTAAATGAAAAAGGGGAAAATGAAAAGAACAGATAGAGATACAATTATGTTTATTAAATATTCAGCCATAATGAGTCCCATTTGTTCTTTTGTACTGGAAACCTTAGAAGGGAATGAAGCTTGTGAGACAGTAGATACATACATACACACAAACACACACTTGCATATGAAAGAATTATAAAAATTTTAGAGAGAGTTTAAAAACTTGCTTCAAAGCCAGTGACATAGATACGATATCTAAGACTTGAGGAAAGACTGCAAGAGTTAGAATTACCACAATTTGAAGACAGAAGAAAGAAAAAATGTAGTAACGTTGAATGGGAGGGACCCTTTGATGTGACATGCTCTAGAGCTAGAGGTCATAGTTTGAAGTTTCTTCAGAAAGCATATTTACGGAATGTAAGAAAGTAGTTCTTTTGTGCGAGACTAGTTGTTATTTTGCATTCACTTAGTGAGGAAATTGTCAGTGCTAAAACTATTCTTATTGTTAAAAAAAAACAATTGATGAGTTTCAGTAACTTTAAGGACATGTTATAACATTTAGTTTATGTCAAGTGTAGGTACTTGTGTGTCAGTTCTCTAACTAAAATTAATGGTACAGTTTGTTCCACCATTGGCCATCCTTATCCATGGGTGTACTCTTTATGCTGCTATGTGTGCAGGAGTTAGGAGATGACAGACACCTTTAATGTCTCCTCCGCATCTTTGACATGTTTAACTCGTTTTTAATGCATCATATAGAGATGGTTGCCAGGCTCTTTATAGACTGAGCTACCGAGGTATATTCATAGTATTAGTATTATTTCATTAAAAATTTTTGTACTCCATGAGCTCCTGAGTTTACAGGGGTTATTTGCTACAGACGGTACTCCACTGCTCTTTACTTGTCTACAAATTTCCTTAATAGTTTTAATGACAGAAACAAATTCTATGGAAACTCCTTTTGTTGAGTAGGAATTTTATTGGGAAGTGGCATATATGATTAAGAATTTCGGTGGGAACCATTTTGTCTTAGTAGAAATTCTGGTGAGAACCGCCATATATGAGTAGGAATTTTGGTGAGGACCACTTTGTCTTAGTAGAAATTCTGATGGGAACTGCCATAGTATGATTAGGAATTTTGGTTGGAACAACTTTGCATTAGTATAAATTCTGATAGAAAACGCTACACTTAAGCAGGAATTTTGGTGAGAAAAAATTCTAATGGGAGTCACATGCCTTGAGTAGAAATTTTGGTCTGAAGAACTTTTTTTTTAGTAGGATTTCTGGAGGGAACCACTTTTTTGATAGAAATATTAGTGAAAACCACCTTTTTTGAGTTGGAATCCTATTGCAAGCCATCTTTTAATGAGAATTCTGGTCCTTTTGGGTGATTACAAAGCGCTTTGTTGATAGAGCTGTTTGGAATGCATGCCAGGAATCAGTAAGAATAACGGAATAAATGAACAAGTGAGGTAAGTCATTTTATATGTGGCATTATTCCCATCGTATTTAATAGGATTAAACTTTATTATATTTCATGATCAATATAAGCAAAGATAAAT
The DNA here is from genome assembly GCA_037179515.1 of Halocaridina rubra. Taxonomy (NCBI): domain Eukaryota; kingdom Metazoa; phylum Arthropoda; class Malacostraca; order Decapoda; family Atyidae; genus Halocaridina; species Halocaridina rubra. The sequence continues at coordinate 52,121 of JAXCGZ010021289.1, read as the reverse complement.
CTCTCTCTCTCTCTCTCTCTCTCTCTCTCTCTCTCTCTCTCTTTCTCTTTATATATATATATATATATATATATATATATATATATATATATATATATATATATATATATATATATATATATATAACTATCTATCTATCTTTCACCATTGTCTCAGTTATAAATAATAATCTCTCTCTCTCTCTCTCTCTCTCTCTCTCTCTCTCTCTCTCTCTCTCTCTCTCTCTCTCTCTCTCTCTCTCTCTCTATCTATCTATCTATCTATCTATCTATCTATCTATCTATCTATCTATCTATCTATCTATCTCTCACTTGTTCATTATACACCCATATTCTCAAAAGCATTAAACTAGTGATTAGAAGCGTTCAAGGTCTCTCTCTCTCTCTCTCTCTCTCTCTCTCTCTCTCTCTCTCTCTCTCTCTCTCTCTCTCTGCCACGTGTTCTTTCTACCCCTATATAGCCCAAAGAGCATAAAATTGGTGAATGAAAGAGTTCAAGGTCTCTCTCTCTCTCTCTCTCTCTCTCTCTCTCTCTCTCTCTCTCTCTCTCTCTCTCTCTCTCTCTCTCTCTCTTGTGGAGCTGAAACCGAAGGCAGATTTAATGACGGATTTAAGGTAACCCACAATATACAAAATTCCTTTAAAGTCTTTCCTTATATATAGATAAAGAAAAAACACTGTAAGTAAGATTATAGTAATTAAGATACTAATTAATAATTACTTTTACTTTTCTATTTACTGAAGTATTATTTTATCTCTATTTCAGAATGGACACTCCAGAAAGGATCAATAGAAAAAGAAAAGAAAAATTAATAATATCTTTCACGTATGTTTGGACTGGTTGAATTAGCCAACAGGGGAGCAATGCAGCTCAACACGATTCCTATCCCAGGTAAAGATGAAAGAAAGAATAGGGTTAGTGAGAAACAGCGAATCCATGTAAATATGAATCTAAGCTAATCAGTGAGATAAGAAAGATGATGATGATAATGATTATAATAATGACGACATTTAGCACAAAGATGAATACCGTATAACACAAAGCAATAGTAGTGATAATAGAAGAAGAAGAAGAAGAAGAAGAAGAAGAAGAAGAAGAAGAAGAAGAAGAAGAAGAAGAAATTATACAAACAAACAACAATAAGGTAGAAATAATACCTGGCATGTCCATGTCTCTTTAAAATGTATTTTTGGCTTATTAGATCTGTGTTTCTTTTTCTTTACTTTAACATATACATTACGCGAAAATTTACTGTCTAACAGTACTCATAATTGATAATCATTTCCAGTCACTTGTCAAATGGGGCAAATATGAGGATTATTTTCAGCTGAATTGCTATAACCTAATACTTTCCAGTACTCTTCTTCTTCTTCTTCTTCTTCTTCTTCTTCTTCTTCTTCTTCTTCTTCTTCTTCTTCTTCTTCTTCTTCTTTCTCTGTAATGTTTCAATATTTAAATGGACCCAGTGTTTCTCCTTAGCCAGTTCATAGGCTTGTGTGGTGATGTGGCTCAGAGTTTTACTCAGAATATCCTTCCTGACCCCGCCCAAACCTCTCCATTTTTCAGAACTTGGAATCTCAGGCGAATTGAATTGGCCTGCTCCCCCAGAGGCTGGCTTGTATTGTGTGTGTGTGTGTGTGTGTGTGTGTGTGTGTGTGTGTGTGTGTGTGTGTGTGTGTGTGTGTGTGTGTGATTACCTAATTGTGTTTACGGGAAAGAGCCCAAAGCTCGTATCTTTTCGTCTCCTCATCGCTTCCATTTTATACTTATCATACCTGTCCTTAAAACTATGGATTGAGATAGCATTAACTACCTCCTCGCTTAGCCAATTCCAATTATCAACTACTCTTACACTGAAAAAGTATTTCCTTACATCCCGCAAAGAAGTTTTCTTACCAAGCTTCAAACTATGACCTCTAGTTCTAGAGCTAGCCATATCAAAATATCGATCCCTATCCACTCTATCATAACCATGAAGGAATTTAAAGACTGTCACCATATCCCCCTCACTCTTCTAGCTTCGAGTGATGGTAAGTCTAATTCCCTCAGCCTCTCATCATAACTGAGATTGCGTATATCTGGCACCAGTTTCGTGGCATGTCTTTGAACTTTCTCAAGCTTGGCTATGTGCTTTTTCAAGTGCGGATTCCAAAAGGGGGCTGCATATTCGAGTTTTGGCCTCACATAGGTTACATAAATATTTCTGAACATTTCCTTGTCCATGTGCCTGAAGGCTACCCTTACATTTGATAAGAATGCATATGCTGCCCTTACTATGCCATTTATATGTATTTCTGGAGACAAATCTGCCAGTATGTTTACTCCTAGATCTCTCTCATTTTCTGTCTCTTGAAGTTGTACTCCAGCCACCGAGTAGTCAAGCTTGGGCCTTCTTGCACTTGTACCCATTCTCATTACCTTACATTTTGAAGTATTGAATTTCATTAGCCACTTTTCTGACCACTCATGCAGATTATTTAGATCCTCCTGAAGTTCTCTACCATTGTTCTCGTTTTTTACTTTCTTCACAATCTTTGCATCATCTGCAAACATATTCATGAATGAATTTACAGACTCTGGTAGGTCATTTACATATACAAGGAACAAAAGTGGCCCTAAAACTGAACCCTGTGGAACTCCACTACTAACTCTTCTCCATTCAGACACTGAGTGTCTTACTCTAACCCTCTGTTCCCTTCCTTCTAAGTAAGTTTTTATCCATTCCAATACATTTCCACCTATTCTAGCCATTGATTGCAGCTTCCTAATAAGTCTCCCATGTGGAACAGTGTCAAACGCTTTCTGGAAGTCTAGGAATATGCAATCTGCCCAGCCCTCTCTTTCCTGTAAGATTTGGCTTACCTCATCATAAAATTCTAATAAGTTTGTTACTGTTGATCTACCTTCTCTGAAGCCATGTTGCCTCACTGACAAAATGTTGAAGGATTCCAAGTGAAGAGAGATATGTTTCCTTAGTAGTTTCTCCATAACTTTGCAAACTATGCTGGTCAAGGAAACTGGTCTATAGTTCAGAGCCGTTTCCCTCCTTCCCTTTTTGAAAATAGGTATCACATTTGCTTGTTTCCAGCATCTTGGAATCTCCCCGGACTCCAGTGACTCCTTAAATATGATACTTAGTGCCACTGATATTGTGTTTGCGCATTTTTTTAAGCACATGAGGGGATATGTCATCAGGACCTGTAGCTTTATGAACATCTAAATCCATCAGCGCTTTGCATACCTCTGTGGCTGTAAGGTTGATGTTCTCTAATACCGGCCCTTGAGCTTCTATCACTGCAATCTGAGGGGGTGGGGTATTTTCTACTGTAAATACTGACTGAAACTCCTTGTTCAATTCTTTGCAGATCTCTTCATCCGTCTCAGTGATGCTTCCATCCGCTCTCTTTAGCCTTAAAACCTGTTCTTTTACCTTCAGTTTTCCTCTGATCAAAGCTGTGGAAAAGCTTGGGATTTTCTTTAGCCTTCCTGGTGATGTCCCTCTCATAGTCTCTCTCTGCCTCTCTCCTTTTACTTAGGTAGTCATTTCTTGCTCTTTTGTAGGTTTGCCAGGCATTTATGTTTTTTCTCCTCCTATACCTTTTCCAGCATTTGTCTCTCCACTCCTTAGCTCTTTTACACCCATTATCGAACCATTTCTCTCTGGCATGAATTACACCTACTTTGGTGACAGGTATGCAGCAATCTACTATCTTCCCATATTTCTCACAAAAGATGTCATACATTTCTTGTACAGATTTGTTGTAAAATAAGGTTCTCCAGTCAATAACTGCAAAAAGCTCATTCATTTTGATGTAATCTCCTTTCGGATAGTTCCTCCTCATGTCCTCAGTGCCTCTACTCTCAGGAAGAATTCTTCAATGATATACTCCATCAACAACACACAGTGGTCACTCTTTCCAATTGGTGGTTCATACTCAATTTTTTCAATATCCTACACATTATCTGTGAACACTAGATCAAGTAGTGATGGCTCATCCCCACCCCTGGCCCTTGTTGGTTCCATTACATGTTGGTGTAGGAAATTCCCTTGTACGCAATCTAGGAATCTTGCCCCGAATGAGTCCTCACCACTGTGTGGGTCAAGATTTATCCAATCTATCTCTTTATGATTAAAGTCTCCTATAATCAAAATCCTACATTTTTTTTCCCGTGCCATGTTAACAACTGAGTTTATGACTTCAATAGTACCTATATGACTTTCCTCATAAACTTCAAGCCTATTTTGGTTCCTTGGTGGGTTGTATACAGCAGTTACTATAATGCTCTCTGACCCAGTATTTATGCGAGCAACAAGAAATTCCCTGAACTCACTTTCTATAGCCAAGTTTATTTCTTCAACTTGAATCCTTTCACTTATGAGCAGTGCTATCCCTCCACCAGTCCTCTCAGATCTTTCAACCCTTAGTATTCTGAAGCCCTTAGGAAAAACTGTGACGCTGTTTATGTCCTCACTCAACTTAGTCTCTGTAATTGCTACTATATCTGCCTTACTGTTGTGAATCCTATCTTTTAATTCTACTGCCTTACCAGCTGATCCATCAGCATTTGTGTATAACAATCTTAATGAGGCCCCATCCCCTGATCTTCTGTCATTATCTTCTTTATCTCCCCTTTGTCTGGAAGAACTCTGTAATGAAAATTTTTCTTCTCTTCTTCATTTCTTTCATCATTTAACCTTCTTGCCTCTTGCAACAAGTTTTTGATCTTTCCCATCTCTTCCTGTGTTCTGTATCGTCTAATGAACACTTCTTTGAATTCTTGAAGGTCTTTTAGACTTTTTTTTCTCAACAATATTTCCCTACATGTTTCCCCTCTCTCAAAGGTTACTTTTGTTGGTCTCGGCTTTCCTTCCCTCGAATATTTACCTAGTTGGTGTATGTTTACAATATCCTCAGGACCACATACTACTCCAAGCTTTCTTATCAGGTCTACAACCCTAGCTTTATTTTCTTCAAGTCTCCCCTGCCATGTTGGCTCCTGGGATTCGCTTATGCCTGAGATTACCACTGTCTTCTCCTTATCAAGTGCCTGTCTGATGAGTGGGTTTGCCCTTTCCATCACAACGTCTTTCATTTTTTCGATTACTGTCTCTTTATAGTCAACTGTTTGTATGTTTTCCAGTGCCACCACCTTTACAGCCTCTTTTACTGCCACATTCCCCTTTAGTGCATCAGCAAAGGAAGTTTTCATGGCATCATTTTCCATATTCAGCTCCTGGAACTCTTTTCTGAACTGTTCAGTGCTTTCCTTAATCTGGACATTCCAAGCAGCAATCTCGTCTCTCTCAGAAGAGAGCAGTGAACTAACATCTAATTCCTTTAGGTTGTCATTCAGCTGTTTGTTTTTATCTTCTTGTTTAGAAATTCTAGATTCTAGTTGACTCTTTTCCCCTTCCAGCTTCTTTATTCTTTTTTCTAGTTCCTTTCTCTCCTGCCCTTGTGCTTTATTTGCTTCCTCCAAAGATCTTATTTGCTCTCTGAGTGTTTCATTCTCTTTCATTTCTCCATCCATATTCCGAATTTTTTCATCAAGGCTTATAACCATTGCCTCTAAATTCTTGATTTTCTGTTTAAGTCTCCTAATGGCTAACCCTCCTACCGACCCATGGATGGGAGAGGTTTGGGACAGAGATGGCGTCATTTTTATGTTCTCCCTCTCACAGAATATAGAAAGAAGAAGAGAAAGAGGAAAAAAAAAGAGAAAAACTTTTAATTAAGCTTCACACAGAATTTTTATATCTACATATAAGTGCTATTTAGTGACTCAGTTTATCTCTTTTCTAGTAACACACATCTTAACTTAAAAACTCGACCATGGTAATTTAAGGATAAAAAGAAAAAGAAAAAAAATGCAACAAAACAAAAGTCAAACCTGAAGGAAAATTCGAATTTGTGTCTGAGGAGGCACCCACCTGTTTCTGCTATATATTCTTCCTAACTGATAAACTCACTTGCTAACCAAGATATGTTATCACAGGATTAGACTTTACATTTAACTCAATATATATACAAAATAAAATAAAAAATAGTAAAAGAGAATGCTAAAAGAAAAGCAAAAAAAATGAAGAAAATAAGACAGCAGTACTACTTGGCAACTTAACTCAGTACTGTTGACAGGTGGATATTTGGTATTTATTTAATTATTCAATATTTCGTGTATCAAACTAACTAACAAGTTAATATAAATGGGAGGATACTGATTTTAACAATATATGGAACCACAGGATCAGGTAAACGGCTTAAGAGCTTTCCCCAGTTTACACAAAAAATTAGGTAATGTGATGTGATGGCTTCACCTCTAGCAACTCTTCTAAATTTCCTTCAAGGCAGAACTGGACAGCAGCTTCTCTCTCCCCTCACGAAAATGTTCTCAATTTTTTTCCTTTAATATTTTGGACAGTCTCGTCATACAACAAATATAAGTTTTGTACTCACAATACTCTGCAGGATTTCAGATTTAGGGAAATTATGGTAAAGTTTTCCACTAAGCACTTAGTCACTCAAAAATACAAGTAAAAATTTAAGAGGAGCAGTTCCATGTGTCACTGAACGTGTGTGATTACCTAATTGTGTGTGATTACCTAATTGTGATTACCTAATTGTGTTTACGGGAAAGAGCCCAAAGCTCGTATCTTCCCGTCTCCTCATTGCTTCCATTTTATACTTAGTGATACTTATCATACCTGTCCTTAAAACTATGGATTGAGATAGCATTAACTACCTCCTCGTTTAGCCAATTCCAATTATCAACTACTCTTACACTGAAAAAGTATTTCCTTACATCCTGCAAACAAGTTTTCTTACCAAGCTTCAAACTATGACCTCTAGTTCTAGAGTCAGCCATATCAAAATATCCATCCCTATCCACTCTATCATAACCATGAAGGAATTTAAAGACTGTCACCATATCCCCCCTCACTCTTCTAGCTTAGAGTGATGGTAAGTCTAATTCCCTCAGCCTCTCATCATAACTGAGATTGCGTATTTCTGCCACCAGTTTCGTGGCATGTCTTTGAACTTTTTCAAGCTTAGCTATGTGCTTTTTCAAGTGCGGATTCCAAAAGGGGGCTGCATATTCGAGTTTTGGCCTCACATAGGTTACATAAATATTTCTGAACATTTCCTTGTCCATGTGCCTTAAGGCTACCCTTACATTTGATAAGAATGCATATGCTGCCCTTACTATGCCATTTATATGTATTTCTGGAGACAAATCTGCCAGTATGTTTACTCCTAGATCTCTCTCATTTTCTGTCTCTTGAAGTTGTACTCCAGCCACCGAGTAGTCAAGCTTGGGCCTTCTTGCACTTTTACCCATTCTCATTACCTTACATTTTGAAATATTGAATTTCATTAGCCACTTTTCTGACCCCTCATGCAGATTATTTAGATCCTCCTGAAGTTCTCTACCATTGTTCTCGTTTTTTACTTTCTTCACAATCTTTGCATCATCTGCAAACATATTCATGAATGAATTTACAGACTCTGGTAGGTCATTTACATATACAAGGAACAAAAGTGACCCTAAAACTGAACCCTGTGGAACTCCACTACTAACTCTTCTCCATTCAGACACTGAGTGTCTTACTCCAACCCTCTGTTCCCTTCCTTCTAAGTAAGTTTTTATCCATTCCAAAACATTTCCACCTATTCTAGCCATTGATTGCAGCATCCTAATAAGTCTCCCATGTGGAACAGTGTCAAACGCTTTCTGGAAGTCTAGGAATATGCAATCTGCCCAGCCCTTTCTTTCCTGTAAGATTTGGTTTACCTCATCATAAAATTCTAATAAGTTTGTTACTGTTGATCTACCTTCTCTGAAGCCATGTTGCCTCACTGACAAGAAGTTGAAGGATTCCAAGTGAAGAGAGATATGTTTCCTTAGTAGTTTCTCTATAACTTTCCAAACTATGCTGGTCAAGGAAACTGGTCTATAGTTCAGAGCCGTTTCCCTCCTTCCCTTTTTGAAGATAGGTATCACATTTGCTTGTTTCCAGCATCTTGGAATCTCCCCCGACTCCAATGACTCCTTAAATATGATACTTAGTGCCACTGATATTGTGTTTGGGCATTTTTTAAGCACATGAGGGGATATGTCATCAGGACCTGTAGCTTTATGAACATCTAAATCCATCAGCGCTTTGCATACCTCGGTGGCTGTAAGGTTGATGTTTTCTAATACCGGCCCTTGAGCTTCTATCACTGCAATCTGAGGGGGTGGGGTATTTTCTACTGTAAATACTGACTGAAACTCCTTGTTCAATTCTTTGCAGATCTCTTCATCCGTCTCAGTGATGCTTCCATCCGCTCTCTTTAGCCTTAAAACCTGTTCTTTTACCTTCAGTTTTCCTCTGATAAAGCTGTGGAAAAGCTTGGGATTTTCTTTAGCCTTCCTGGTGATGTCCCTCTCATAGTCTCTCTCTGCCTCTCTCCTTTTACTTAGGTAGTCATTTCTTGCTCTTTTGTAGGTTTGCCAGGCATTTATGTTTTTTCTCCTCCTATACCTTTTCCAGCATTTGTCTCTCCACTCCTTAGCTCTTTTACACCCATTATCGAACCATTTCTCTCTGGCATGAATTACACCTACTTTGGTGACAGGTATGCAGCAATCTACTATCTTCCCATATTTCTCACAAAAGATGTCATACATTTCTTGTACAGATTTGTTGTAAAATAAGGTTCTCCAGTCAATAACTGCAAAAAGCTCATTCATTTTGATGTAATCTCCTTTCGGATAGTTCCTCCTCATGTCCTCAGTGCCTCTACTCTCAGGAAGAATATCTTCAATGATATACTCCATCAACAACACACAGTGGTCACTCTTTCCAATTGGTGGTTCATACTCATTTTTTTCAATATCCAACACATTATCTGTGAACACTAGATCAAGTAGTGATGGCTCATCCCCACCCCTGGCCCTTGTTAGTTTCATTACATGTTGGTGTAGGAAATTCCCTTGTACGCAATCTAGGAATCTTGCCCCGAATGAGTCCTCACCACTATGTGGGTCAAGATTTATCCAATCTATCTCTTTATGATTAAAGTCTCCCATAATCAAAATCCTACATTTTTTTTCCCGTGTCATGTTAACAACTGAGTTTATGACTTCAATAGTACCTATATGACTTTCCTCATAAACTTCAAGCCTATTTTGGTTCCTTGGTGGGTTGTATACAACAGTTATTATAATGCTCTCAGACACAGGATTACCTAATTGTGTGTACGGGAAAGAGCCCAAAGCTCGTATCTTCCCGTCTCCTCATCGGTTCCATTTTATACTTAGTGATACTTATCATACCTGTCCTTAAAACTATGGATTGAGATAGCATTAACTACCTCCTCGCTTAGCCAATTCCAATTATCAACTGTGTGTGTGTGTGTGTGTGTGTGTGTGTGTGTGTGTGTGTGTGTGTAATACCTAATTGTTTTTACGGAAAAGAGCCATATGCTCGTAGTTCCCCATCTCATGGTCGGTTCCATTTTTATACTCAGTGATATTTATCATATTGGCCTCTAAGATTATGAATGCAGTTAGCATTAACTACTTCTTCGCTCATCGGATTAAAATCATCAACTATTCTTACATTAAAGAAGTACTTCCTCACATCCTGCAAAGAAGTTTTCCTACGAAGCCTCAAACTATGACCTCTAGTTCTAGAGACAGCCATATCAAAATATTGATTTCTATCCACTCTGTGAAAACCATGAAGGAATTCGAAAACCGTCACTACATCCCCCTCATTCTTCTAGCTTCAAATAATTGTGAACCTAATTCCCTCAACCTCTCCTCATAACTGAGACCACATATCTGGCACTAGTTGGTAGCATGTCTTTGACATTTTCCTGCTTACTTATATGTTTTTTCCAAGTGCTTTCTCCTAAAGGGGCTGCATATTCAAAGTTTGGCCTCATAAGTTGCATAAATATTTCCGAACATTTCCTTGTCCATGTGTCTGAAGGTCACCCTTATATTTGCTAAGAAATCATATGCAGCCTTTACTATTCCATATTTATGCATTGAGACAAATCTGCCAAAGTGTTTTCCCCTAGATCTCCCTCATTCTCTGTCTCTTGAAGTTCTGCACCTGCTAATGAGTAACCAACTAGGGCCTTCTTGCACTTGTGTATTTACCTAATTGTGTTTACGGGAATGAGCCCAAAGCTCGTATCTTCCCGTCTCCTCATCGGTTCCATTTTGTACTTACTGATACTTATCATACCTGTCCTAAAAACTATGGATGGAGATAGCATTAACTACCTTCTCGCTTAGCCAATTCCAATTATCAACTACTCTTACACTGAAAAAGTATTTCCTTACATCCTGCAAAGAAGTTTTCTTACGAAGCTTAAACTATGACCTCTAGTTATAGAGCCTGCCATATCAAAATATCGATCCCTATCCACTCTATCACAACCATGAAGGAAATTAAAGACTGTCACCATATCTCCCCTCAATCTTCTAGCTTCGAGTGATGGTAAGTCTAATTCCCTCAGCCTCTCATCATAACTGAGATTGCGTATTTCTGGCACCGGTTTCGTGGCATATCTTTGAACTTTTTCAAGCTTAGCTATGTGCTTTTTCAAGTGTGCATTCCAAAAGGGGGCTGCATATTCGAGTACACACACGCACGCGCACACACACACACACACACACACACACACACACACACACACACACACACACACACACACACACACAGCTTCGTAAGAAAACTTCTTTGCAGGATGTAAGGAAATACTTTTTCAGTGTAAGAGTAGTTGATAACTGGAATTCATTAAGCGAGGAGGTAGTTAATGCTATCTCAATCCATAGTTTTAAGGACAGGTATGATAAGTATCACTAAATAGAAAATGGAACCTATCAGGAGACGGGAAGATACGAGCTTTGGGCTCTTTCCCGTAAGCACAATTAGGTAATTATAGTTAGGTAATTACACACACACACACAGGGTACATGTGCAGGAAGGCCCAAGTTTAACTACTCGGTGGCAGGAGTACAACTTCAAGATACAGAGAATGAGAGAGGTCTAGGAGTAAACATACTGGCAGATTTGTCTCCAGAAATAAGTATAAATGGCATAGAAAGGTCAGCATATGCTTTCTTAGCAAATGTAAGGGTAGCCCTCAGGCACATGGACAAGGAAATGTTCATAAATATTTATGTAACCTCTGTGAGACCAAAACTTGAATATGCAGCCCCCTTTTGGAATCCGCACTAGAAAAGGCACGTAGTTAAGCTTGAAAAAGTTCAAAGACATACCAAGATACTGATGCCAGAAATACGCAATCTCAGTTATGATGAGAGGCTGGGGGAATCAGGCTTATCATCATTCGAAGCTAGAAGATTGAGGGGGAGATATGGTGACAGTCTTTAAATTCCTTCATGGTTATGATAGAGTGGATAGGGATCGATATTTTGACATGGCTGGCACTAGAACTAGAGGTCATAGTTTGAAGCTTCGTAAGAAAAATTTCTTGCAGGATGTAAGGAAGTACTTGTTTTAGTGTAAGAGTAGTTAATAATCGGAATTCGCTAGCGCTAACTCAGTCAATAGTTTTAAGGACAAGTATGATAAGTATCACATGTACAAAATGGAACCGATCAGGAGACGGGATGTTACGAGCTTGGGGCTCTTTCTCGTAAGCACAGTTGGTAACAATTAGGTAATTTCCCACACACACACACACACACACACACACACAAGAAGTTTCAGTCAGTATTTACAGTAGAAAATACCCCACCCCCTCAGATTGCAGAGATAGAAGCTCAAGGGCCGGTATTAGAGAACATCAACCTTACAGCCACAGAGGTATGCAAAGCGCTGATGGATTTAGATGTTCATAAAGCTACAGGTCCTGATGACATAAACCCTCATGTGCTTAAAAAATGCGCAAATTCAACATCAGTGGCACTAAGTATCATATTTAAAAGGTCACTGGAGTCAGGGGAGATTCCAAGATGCTGGAAACAAGCAAATGTGATACCTATCTTCAAAAAGGGAAGGAGGGATACGGCTCTGAACTATAGACCAGTTTCATTGACCAGCATAGTTTGCAAAGTTATGGAGAAACTACTAAGGAAACATATCTCTCTTCACTTGGAATCCTTCAACTTTTTGTCAGTGAGGCAACATGGCTTCAGAGAAGGTAGATCAACAGTAACAAACTTATTAGAATTTTATGATGAGGTAAGCCGAATTTTACAGGAAAGAGAGGGCTGGGCAGATTGCATATTCCCAGACTTCCAGAAAGCGTTTGACACTGTTTCACATGGGAGACTTATTAGGAAGCTGCAATCAATGGCTAGAATAGGTGGAAATGTTTTGGAATGGATAAAATCTTACTCAGAAGGGAGGGAACAGAGGGTTAGAGTAAGACAGTCAGTGTCTGAATGGAGAAGAGTTAGTAGTGGAGTTCCACAGGGTTTAGTTTTAGGGCCACTTTTGTTCCTTGTATATGTAAATGACCTACCAGAGTCGGTAAATTCATTCATGAATATGTTTGCAGATGATGCAAAGATTGTGAAGAAAGTAAAAAACGAGAACAATGGTAGAGAACTTCAGGAGGATCTAAATAATCTGCATGAGTGGTCAGAAAAGTGGCTAATGAAATTCAATACTTCAAAATGTAAGGTAATGAGAATGGGTACAAGTGCAAGAAGGCCCAAGCTTGACTACTCGGTGGCTGGAGTACAACTTCAACAGACAGAAAATGAGAGGGATCTAGGAGTAAACATACTGGCAGATTTGTCTCCAGAAATACATATAAATGGTATAGTAAGGGCAGCATATGCATTCTTATCAAATGTAAGGGTAGCCTTAAGGCACATGGACAAGGAAATGTTCATAAATATTTATGTAACCTATGTGAGGCCAAAACTCGAATATGCAGTCCCCTTTTGGATTCCACACTTGAAAAAGCACATAGCTAAGCTTGAAAAAGTTCAAAGACATGCCACGAAACTGGTGCCAGAAATATGCAATCTCAGTTATGATGAGAGGCTGAGGGAATTAGACTTACCATCACTCGAAGCTAGAATATTGAGGGGGGATATGGTGACGGTCTTTAAATTCCTTCATGGTTATGATAGAGTGGATAGGGATCGATATTTTGATATGGCAGGCTCTAGAACTAGAGGTCATAGTTTGAAGCTTCGTAAGAAAACTTCTTTGCAGGATGTAAGGAAATACTTTTTCAGTGTAAGAGTAGTTGATAATTGGAATTGGCTAAGCGAGGAGGTAGTTAATGCTATCTCAATCCATAGTTTTAATGACAGGTATGATAAGTATCACTAAGTATAAAATGGAACCGATGAGGAGACGGGAAGATACGAGCTTTGGGCTCTTTCCCGTAAACACAATTAGGTAATCACACACACACACACACACACACACACACACACACACACGCACACACACACACACACTCATCTGCGCGAGCGCGCGAGCGCGCACTTGAAAAAGCACATAGCTAAGCTGGAAAAAGTTCAAAGACATGCCACGAAACTGGTGCCAAAAAAACGCAATCTCAGTTATGATGAGAGGCTGTGGGAATTAGACTTACCATCACTAGAAGCTAGAAGATTGAGGGGGGATATGGTGACAGTCTTTAAATTCCTTCATGGTTATGATAGAGTGGATAGGGATCGATATTTTGATATGGCAGGCTCTATAACTAGAGGTCATAGTTTGAAGCTTCATAAGAAAACTTCTTTGCAGGATGTAAGGAAATACTTTTTCAGTGTAAGAGTAGTTGATAATTGGAATTGGCTAAGCGAGGAGGTAGTTAATGCTATCTCAATCCATAGTTTTAAGGACAGGTATGATAAGTATCACTAAGTATAAAATGGAACCGATGAGGAGACGGGAAGATACGAGCTTTGGGCTCTTTCCCGTAAGCACAATTAGGTAATCACACACACACACACACACACACACACACACACACACACACACACACACACACACACACACACACACATACACCAACTAGGTAAATATTCGAGGGAAGGAAAGCCGAGACCAACAAAAGTAACCTTTGAGAGAGGGGAGACATGTAGGGAAATATTGTTGAGAAAAAAAAGTCTAAAAGACCTTCAAGAATGCAAAGAAGTGTTCATTAGACGATACAGAACACAGGAAGAGATGGGAAAGATCAAAAACTTGTTGCAAGAGGCAAGAAGGTTAAATGATGAAAGAAATGAAGAAGAGAAGAAAAATTTTCGTTACAGAATACTTCCAGACAAAGGGGAGATAAAGAAGATAATGACAGAAGATCAGGGGATGGGGCCTCATTAAGATTGTTATACACAAATGCTGATGGATTAGCTGGTAAGGCAGTAGAATTAAAAGATAGGATTCACAACAGTAAGGCAGATATAGTAGCAATTACAGAGACTAAGTTGAGTGAGGACATAAACAGTGTCACAGTTTTTCCTAAGGGCTTCAGAATACTAAGGGTCGAAAGATCTGAGAGGACTGGTGGAGGGATAGCACTGCTCATAAGTGAGAGGATTCAAGTTGAAGAAATAAACTTGGCTATAGAAAGTGAGTTCAGGGAATTTCTTGTTGCTCGCATAAATACTGGGTCAGAGAGCATTATAATAACTGTTGTATACAACCCACCAAGGAACCAAAATAGGCTTGAAATTTATGAGGAAAGTCATATAGGTACGATTGAAGTCATAAACTCAGTTGTTAACATGGCGCGGGAGAAAAAATGTAGGATTTTGATTATGGGAGACTTTAATCATAAAGAGATAGATTGGATAAATCTTGACCCACACAGTGGTGAGGACTCATTTGGGGCAAGATTCCTAGATTGCGTACAAGGGAATTTCCTACACCAACATGTAATGGAACCAACAAGAGCCAGGGGTGGGGATGAGCCATCACTACTTGATCTGGTGATCACAGATAATGTGTTGGATATTGAAAATATTGAGTATGAACCACCAATTGGAAAGAGTGACCACTGTGTGTTGTTGATGGAGTATATCATTGAAGACATTCTTCCTGAGAGTAGAGGCACTGAGGACATGAGGAGGAACTATCCGAAAGGAGATTACATCAAAATGAATGAGCTTTTTGCAGTTATTGACTGGAGAACCTTATTTTACAACAAATCTGTACAAGAAATGTATGACATCTTTTGTGAGAAATATGGGAAGATAGTAGATTGCTGCATACCTGTCACCAAAGTAGGTGTAATTCATGCCAGAGAGAAATGGTTCGATAATGGGTGTAAAAGAGCTAAGGAGTGGAGAGACAAATGCTGGAAAAGGCATAGGAGGAGAAAAAACATAAATGCCTGGCAAACCTACAAAAGAGCAAGAAATGACTACCTAAGTAAAAGGAGAGAGGCAGAGAGAGATTATGAGAGGGACATCACCAGGAAGGCTAAAGAAAATCCCAAGCTTTTCCACAGCTTTATCAGAGGAAAACTGAAGGTAAAAGAACAGGTTTTAAGGCTAAAGAGAGCGGATGGAAGCATCACTGAGACGGACGAAGAGATCTGCAAAGAATTGAACAAGGAGTTTCAGTCAGTATTTACAGTAGAAAATACCCCACCCCCTCAGATTGCAGTGATAGAAGCTCAAGGGCCGGTACTAGAGAATATCAACCTTACAGCCACAGAGGTATGCAAAGCGCTGATGGATTTAGATGTTCATAAAGCTACAGGTCCTGATGACATATCCCCTCATGTGCTTAAAAAATGCGCAAACACAATATCAGTGGCACTAAGTATCATATTTAAGGAGTCACTGGAGTCGGGGGAGATTCCAAGATGCTGGAAACAAGCAAATGTGATACCTATCTTCAAAAAGGGAAGGAGGGATACGGCTCTGAACTATAGACCAGTTTCCTTGACCAGCATAGTTTGCAAACTTATGGAGAAACTACTAAGGAAACATATCTCTCTTCACTTGGAATCCTTCAACTTTTTGTCAGTGAGGCAACATGGCTTCAGAGAAGGAAGATCTACAGTAACAAACTTATTAGAATTTTATGATGAGGTAAGCCAAATCTTACAGGAAAGAGAGGGCTGGGCAGATTGCATATTCCTAGACTTCCAGAAAGCGTTTGACACTGTTCCACATGGGAGACTTATTAGGAAGCTGCAATCAATGGCTAGAATAGGTGGAAATGTCTTGGAATGTATAAAAACTTACTTAGAAGGAAGGGAACAGAGGGTTAGAGTAAGACACTCAGTGTCTGAATGGAGAAGAGTTAGTAGTGGAGTTCCACAGGGTTCAGTTTTAGGGCCACTTTTGTTCCTTGTATATGTAAATGACCTACCAGAGTCTGTAAATTCATTCATGAATATGTTTGCAGATGATGCAAAGATTGTGAAGAAAGTAAAAAACGAGAACAATGGTAGAGAACTTCAGGAGGATCTAAATAATCTGCATGAGTGGTCAGAAAAGTGGCTAATGAAATTCAATACCTCAAAATG
Source organism: Halocaridina rubra (assembly GCA_037179515.1). Classification (NCBI taxonomy): domain Eukaryota; kingdom Metazoa; phylum Arthropoda; class Malacostraca; order Decapoda; family Atyidae; genus Halocaridina; species Halocaridina rubra. Next base: position 35,646 of record JAXCGZ010021289.1, on the reverse strand, counting down.
TAAGGTAATGAGAATGGGTACAAGTGCAAGAAGGCCCAAGCTTGACTACTCGGTGGCTGGAGTACAACTTCAAGAGACAGAAAATGAGAGAGATCTAGGAGTAAACATACTGGCAGATTTGTCTCCAGAAATACATATAAATGGCGTAGTAAGGGCAGCATATGCATTCTTTTCAAACGTAAGGGTAGCCTTCAGGCACATGGACAAGGAAATGTTCAGAAATATTTATGTAACCTATGTGAGGCCAAAACTCGAATATGCAGCCCCCTTTTGGAATCCGCACTTGAAAAAGCACATAGCTAAGCTTGAAAAAGTTCAAAGACATGCCACGAAACTGGTGCCAGAAATACGCAATCTCGGTTATGATGAGAGGCTGAGGGAATTAGACTTGCCATCACTCGAAGCTAGAAGAGTAAGGGGGGATATGGTGACAGTCTTTAAATTCCTTCATGGTTATGATAGAGTGGATAGGGATCGATATTTCGATATGGCTGGCTCTAGAACTAGAGGTCATAGTGTGAAGCTTCGGAAGAAAACTTGTTTGCAGGATGTAAGGAAATACTTTTTCAGTGTAAGAGTAGTTGATAATTGGAATTCGCTAAGCGAGGAGGTAGTTAATGCTATCTCAATCCATAGTTTTAAGGACAGGTATGATAAGTATCACTAAGTCTAAAAATGGAACCGATCAGGAGACGGGAAGATACGAGCTTTGGGCTCTTTCCGGTAAACACAATTAGGTAATCACAATTAGGTAATCACACACACGTTCAGTGACACACGAAACTGCTCCTCTTATATTACTACTTGTGTTTTGAGCGACTAAGTGCTTAGTGGAAAACTTTACCATAATTTCCATAAATCTGAAATCCTGCAGAGTATTGTGAGTACAAAACTTATATTTGTTGTATGACGAGACTGTTCATATTAAAGGAAAAAAAATTGAGAACATTTTCGTGAGGAGAGTGAGAAGCTGCCGTCCAGATCTGCCTTGAAGGAAATCTAGAAGAGTTGCCAGAGGTGGAGCCATCACATCACATTACCTATTTTTTTGTGTAAACTGGGGAAAGCTCTTAATCCGTTTACCTGATCCTGTGGTTCTATATATCGTTAAAATCAGTATCCTTCCCATTTATATTAACTAGTTAGTTAGTTTGATACACGAAATAATTGAATAATTAAAAAAAAAAATACCAAATATCCACCTGTCAACAGTACTGAGTTAAGTTGCCAAGTAGTACAGATGTCTTATTTTCTTCATTTTTTTTTCTTTTCTTTTAGCTTTCTCTTTTACTATTTTTTTTTTATTTTGTATATATATTGAGTTAAATGTAAAGTCTAATCCTGTGATAACATATCTTGGTTAGCAAGTGAGTTTATCAGTTAGGAAGAATATATAGCAGAAACAGGTGGGTGCCACCTCAAACACAAATTCGAATTTTCCTTCAGGTTTGACTTTTATTTTTATTTTTATTTTTATACGTGAATTACGATGGTCAAGTTTTTAAGTTAAGATGTGTGTTACCAGAAAAGAGATAAACTGAGTCACTAAATAGCACTTATATGGAGATATAAAAATTCTGTGTGAAACTCAATTAAATGTTTTTCTTTTTTTTTTCCTCTTTCTCGTCTTCTTTCTATATTCTGTGAGAGGGAGAACATTAAAATGAGGCCATCTCTGTCCCAAACCTCTCCCACCCATGGGTCGGGAGAAGGGGTAGTCATCAGGGGACTTAAACAGAGAATCAAGAAGTTAGAGGAAATGGTTATAAGCCTTGATGATAAAATTCGGAATATGGATGGAGAAATGAAAGAGAATGAAACACTCAGAGAACAAATAAGATCTTTGGAGGAAGCAAATAAAGCACAAGGGCAGGAGAGAAAGGAACTAGAAAAAAGAATAAAGAAGCTGGAAGGGGAAAAGAGTCAACAAGAATCTAGACTTTCTAAACAAGAAGATAAAAACAAACAGCTAAATGACAACCTAAAGGAATTAGATGTTAGTTCACTGCTCTCTTCTGAGAGAGACGAGATTGCTGCTTGGAATGTCCAGATTAAGGAAAACATTGAACAGTTCAGAAAAGAGTTCCAGGAGCTGAATATGGAAAATGATGCCATGAAAACTTCCTTTGCTGATGCACTAAAGGGGAATGTGGCAGTAAAAGAGGCTGTAAAGGTTGTGGCACTGGAAAACATACAAACAGTTGACTATAAAGAGACAGTAATCGAAAAAATGAAAGACGTTGTGATGGAAAGGGCAAACCCACTCATCAGACAGGCACTTGATAAGGAGAAGACAGTGGTAATCTCAGGCATAAGTGAATCCCAGGAGCCAACATGGCAGGGGAGACTTGAAGAAAATAAAGCTAGGGTTGTAGACCTGATAAGAAAGCTTGGAGTAGTATGTGGTCCTGGGGATATTGTAAACATACACCAACTAGGTAAATATTCGAGGGAAGGAAAGCCGAGACCAACAAAAGTAACCTTTGAGAGAGGGGAAACATGTAGGGAAATATTGTTGAGAAAAAAAAGTCTAAAAGACCTTCAAGAATTCAAAGAAGTGTTCATTAGGCGATACAGAACACAGGAAGAGATGGGAAAGATCAAAAACTTGTTGCAAGAGGCAAGAAGGTTAAATGATGAAAGAAATGAAGAAGAGAAGAAAAATTTTTGTTACAGAGTACTTCCAGACAAAGGGGAGATAAAGAAGATATTGACAGAAGATCAGGGGATGGGGCCTCATTAAGATTGTTATACACAAATGCTGATGGATTAGCTGGTAAGGCAGTAGAATTAAAAGATAGGATTCACAACAGTAAGGCAGATATAGTAGCAATTACAGAGACTAAGATGAGTGAGGACATAAACAGCGTCACAGTTTTTCCTAAGGGTTTCAGAATACTAAGGGTTGAAAGATCTGAGAGGACTGGTGGAGGGATAGCACTGCTCATAAGTGAGAGGATTCAAGTTGAAGAAATAAACTTGGCTATAGAAAGTGAGTTCAGGGAATTTCTTGTTGCTCGCATAAATACTGGGTCAGAGAGCATTATAATAACTGTTGTATACAACCCACCAAGGAACCAAAATAGGCTTGAAGTTTATGAGGAAAGTCATATAGGTACTATTGAAGTCATAAACTCAGTTGTTAACATGGCACAGGAAAAATAATGTAGGATTTTGATTATGGGAGACTTTAATCATAAAGAGATAGATTGGATAAATCTTGACCCACACAGTGGTGAGGACTCATTCGGGGCAAGATTCCTACATTGCGTACAAGGGAATTTCCTACACCAACATGTAATGGAACCAACAAGGGCCAGGGGTGGGGATGAGCCATCACTACTTGATCTAGTGTTCACAGATAATGTGTTGGATATTGAAAATATTGAGTATGAACCACCAATTGGAAAGAGTGACCACTGTGTGTTGTTGATGGAGTATATCATTGAAGATATTCTTCCTGAGAGTAGAGGCACTGAGGACATGAGGAGGAACTATCCGAAAGGAGATTACATCAAAATGAATGAGCTTTTTGCAGTTATTGACTGGAGAACCTTATTTTACAACAAATCTGTACAAGAAATGTATGACATCTTTTGTGAGAAATATGGGAAGATAATAGATTGCTGCATACCTGTCACCAAAGTAGGTGTAATTCATGCCAGAGAGAAATGGTTCGATAATGGGTGTAAAAGAGCTAAGGAGTGGAGAGACAAATGCTGGAAAAGGTATAGGAGGAGAAAAAACATAAATGCCTGGCAAACCTACAAAAGAGCAAGAAATGACTACCTAAGTAAAAGGAGAGAGGCAGAGAGAGATTATGAGAGGGACATCACCAGGAAGGCTAAAGAAAACCCCAAGCTTTTCCACAGCTTTATCAGAGGAAAACTGAAGGTAAAAGAACAGGTTTCAAGGCTAAAGAGAGCGGATGGAAGCATCACTGAGATGGATGAAGAGATCTGCAAAGAATTGAACAAGGAGTTTCAGTCAGTATTTACAGTAGAAAATACCCCACCCCCTCAGATTGCAGTGATAGAAGCTCAAGGGCCGGTATTAGAGAACATCAACCTTACAGCCACAGAGGTATGCAAAGCGCTGATGGATTTAGATGTTCATAAAGCTACAGGTCCTGATGACATATCCCCTCATGTGCTTAAAAAATGCGCAAACACAATATCAGTGGCACTAAGTATCATATTTAAGGAGTCACTGGAGTCGGGGGAGATTCCAAGATGCTGGAAACAAGCAAATGTGATACCTATCTTCAAAAAGGGAAGGAGGGATACGGCTCTGAACTATAGACCAGTTTCCTTGACCAGCATAGTTTGGAAAGTTATAGAGAAACTACTAAGGAAACATATCTCTCTTCACTTGGAATCCTTCAACTTTTTGTCAGTGAGGCAACATGGCTTCAGAGAAGGTAGATCAACAGTAACAAACTTATTAGAATTTTATGATGAGGTAAGCCAAATCTTACAGGAAAGAGAGGGCTGGGCAGATTGCATATTCCTAGACTTCCAGAAAGCGTTTGACACTGTTCCACATGGGAGACTTATTAGGAAGCTGCAATCAATGGCTAGAATAGGTGGAAATGTTTTGGAATGGATAAAATCTTACTCAGAAGGGAGGGAACAGAGGGTTAGAGTAAGACACTCAGTGTCTGAATGGAGAAGAGTTAGTAGTGGAGTTCCACAGGGTTTAGTGTTAGGGCCACTTTTGTTCCTTGTATATGTAAATGACCTACCAGAGTCGGTAAATTCATTCATGAATATGTTTGCAGATGATGCAAAGATTGTGAAGAAAGTAAAAAACGAGAACAATGGTAGAGAACTTCAGGAGGATCTAAATAATCTGCATGAGTGGTCAGAAAAGTGGCTAATGAAATTCAATACTTCAGAATGTAAGGTAATGAGAATGGGTACAAGTGCAAGAAGGCCCAAGCTTGACTACTCGGTGGCTGGAGTACAACTTCAAGAGACAGAAAATGAGAGAGACCTAGGAGTAAACATACTGGCAGATTTGTCTCCAGAAATACATATAAATGGTATAGTAAGGGCAGCATATGCATTCTTATCAAATGTAAGGGTAGCCTTAAGGCACATGGACAAGGAAATGTTCATAAATATTTATGTAACCTATGTGAGGCCAAAACTCGAATATGCAGTCCCCTTTTGGATTCCACACTTGAAAAAGCACATAGCTAAGCTTGAAAAAGTTCAAAGACATGCCACGAAACTGGTGCCAGAAATATGCAATCTCAGTTATGATGAGAGGCTGAGGGAATTAGACTTACCATCACTCGAAGCTAGAAGATTGAGGGGGATATGGTGACGGTCTTTAAATTCCTTCATGGTTATGATAGAGTGGATAGGGATCGATATTTTGATATGGCAGGCTCTAGAACTAGAGGTCATAGTTTGAAGCTTCGTAAGAAAACTTCTTTGCAGGATGTAAGGAAATACTTTTTCAGTGTAAGAGTAGTTGATAATTGGAATTGGCTAAGCGAGGAGGTAGTTAATGCTATCTCAATCCATAGTTTTAATGACAGGTATGATAAGTATCACTAAGTATAAAATGGAACCGATGAGGAGACGGGAAGATACGAGCTTTGGGCTCTTTCCCGTAAACACAATTAGGTAATCACACACACACACACACACACACACACACACACACACACACACACACACACACACACACTCATCTGCGCGAGCTCGCGAGCGTGCACTTGAAAAAGCACATAGCTAAGCTGGAAAAAGTTCAAAGTTATGCCACGAAACTGGTGCCAAAAAAACGCAATCTCAGTTATGATGAGAGGCTGTGGGAATTAGACTTACCATCACTAGAAGCTAGAAGATTGAGGGGGGATATGGTGACAGTCTTTAAATTCCTTCATGGTTATGATAGAGTGGATAGGGATCGATATTTTGATATGGCAGGCTCTATAACTAGAGGTCATAGTTTGAAGCTTCGTAAGAAAACTTCTTTGCAGGATGTATTTTTTTTTTTTGTTGGATGTTCACCCTTGAGGGTGAGCGGACCTTCCACTTGTGGCCCGCAGGTGGGGTGAGATTTTCTTCGGAGTGTACGTGGTATTCGCTCTTGCTGGCGAATGGGCTTTCCTGTTGGTGAGGAGGTGGGGTGAATTCTTGTTATTGGTGATGATCGGACTTTCCTAATTGGCCCGCAGGTGAGATTGTGCCAAACTGTAAAGATAACGGAGAGCATAAATATTCAGTTGTGAATTATTAGTTTACATCAAACAACATAAATAAATTCCTGTTTTGGGGGAGAGAGAAAGAGTTATTGCATGGCTATCTTGGTGGAGGGTATTGTCTGATAATATTTGATAGACTGTTCATGTGGTTATTTGTTGCTAGTCTGATGATGGAGCTAGCAACCTGAAGGGCATTTGGGTCTTCGCTAGATGTTGCGGGGGCACCAGTTTTCCGTCGAATCTCTGAAAAAGAATCACATTCCAGGATGTAGTGTAGCAGTGGATGTGGTGAGGCTACCTGGCAAAAGGTGCATTCCTTGATGATATTCTCTACTATTTGCCAGGTGCACTTGTACCCGAGTCTCAGACGGTACACATTGACCTCAGTGCTTCGTCGAAGGCTCTTCGGCAGGGTGATACGCCGAAGATCAGTGGTGGCTTTGTACCACCAGGTGGAGGGGGAGCCAATGTCTGTGCACAGGTTGTGTTTAGTTATTAAGGTGTTAAGGAGTGACTTGGTGGCTTTATTTTTAATCTGTTGCATCCCAGGAGACAGAGATATCTGGATTTCTGCTCTGAGAGTGGCTTGTTTGGCGGCTTGATCGGCTTCCTCATTTCCCTTGATGCCGACGTGGCTGGGAATCCAGGCAAGAGTGATGGCTTTTCCAAGGCTGGTTATCCTGTGGTAGTGGCTGAGGATGGTCGTGATGATGCGAATATTGTCTCTGAGGAGTGGCTTCTTGATGGCCTGTAAGGCGCCTTTAGAATCAGAGAGAATAAGGGCATGGTCAGCTTCTTGCTGGATGAAGCAGTCAAGGGCGTTGGCTATGGCCACAAGCTCAGTCTGGAGCGATGAGCAGGAGTTTGACAGTCTCCAGGATAGGACGTGGTTTCCAGTGATGAAGGCGGCGGCTGAGGCTCCAGTATCTTGGTTTACTGAACCGTCAGTGTAGTAGACTTGAGAGTTTGGCCTGCTCCAGCTCTGTATTTTGTCCTTATATATGTTTTTAAGGACAAGCGGATTTACCAAGCTTTTGGGGTTGTCAGGGAGCTCGATCTTTATATCGAGTGGTTGGTCATTCCATGGGGGTGGGCATCTGTATTCAGGAAGCGGTGTGTCTTGTATCTTGGCTAGGATGCTCTCCCTGACTGGCAGTGCTTGCAGGCTAGCACAGACCTTGGCTGCCCAGGTTCTAGGATGGTGGTTGGGCTGGCGATTGAGGGCTAGATGGAGATTTGTGCTAGCTAGGCATTTATGTTGGGCAGTGGTGGTTTTGGCCACAAGGAGGGTCAGTCTTTGCTGAGCTCTGAGTTTGAGTGGAATGAGTCCCGATTCCATCTGGAGGTTTTCTCTCTTGGTCCACATGGGGGCTCCTAGCATGGTACGTGTGGCGTTGTTTTGAATTACTTCTATTTTGTCCCACTGTCGGTCTTTTAGTAGCCAGAGTGTGGGACAAGCATAGTCAATGAGGCTGCGTATGGCTTGTACATAGAAGGTTCTGAGGACATTAAATGATGCACCATCGTAGAGGCCCGACATCCGACGAAGGATCGCTTGTCGCTGGCTGCACCTGTCGCGCAAGTATTGAATTTCTGGTCCAAAGGTTAGTCCTTGGTCGATGATTACACCCAGGTATTGGTGTTTGGTAACCCAGTCCACAGGTTCATTACCTATGACCAGATTAGTGTCTGGTCTCCACTGGTGGATGGGAAGGGCCTTGGTTTTGCGGGCATTGATTCTTACTCCAAGGGAGATGGAGGCTCGGTGAATCTTGGTGAGGCAGCGCTGTGTCTTGTTAGAGTTTCTGTGTCCTATTATGACAAGGGCAAAGTCGTCTGCATAGTTGAAGAGTTTGGCTCCATGCGGTAGTGCGATGTGCATGAGTTTTTCCATGAGACAATTAAATAGGAAGGGGCTAAGGATTCCACCTTGGGGGGTCCCATTTTCGTGGTTTTTGTAGGTGGAGTAGTGACCATCTACTTTGACTCGTGCACTACGATTTTGTAGACTCTGCTTGATCCACGAGAGAAGGTTACCTTTGATCTGCTTGGATACGAGAGCAGAGAGTATTGCCGGCACATTGGCTAGTTCAAAGGCCTTCTCTAGGTCTAGAAAAACGATGTAACCACGGCTGTTGTTGAGAAATGATAGCATGGAGGCTATGCATTCTGAGGTGCCTAAGCCAGGCTGGTAGGCAAACATGTTTTCTGGGAAGGGTGGGCATTTCCAGCGGACTCTGTTAAGTACCATCTTTTCTGCCGTCTTGCTCAGGCAGCTTAGGAGGGAGATGGGGCGAGGGTTGTCAGGGTCCTGTGGTTTTGGGATGGGCTGAATGTCTGCTCTGTTCCATGAGGCTGGTCTGATTCTTCGTGTGTATGTCAAATTGATCAGAGAGAGTAGAGCAAGCTCCCCTTGGGGCCCCATTTTTTGGATCATTGTGTATGTTATTCTGTCGGCACCTGGGGCTGTGTTCTTAGAGCTTTTGCTTACTCTTAGTAGCTCAGTCAGGGAGAATGGAGCATCTGTTTCATCTTCAGTGTTGATGGCCTCTTCTATTTCTTCCCATCTTGCAGTGGTGAGGTCCTGGAGTGTTGCTCTGGTGGTGATGGGGAGCTGGTTAGAGCTTGCTCTATTCGCGAATTTGATGGCGAGTTCTTCTGCTGCCCTGCTAGGATCCCTGTGGGGGGTGATTTTAGGAGGTTTTCCTTTAGCAAAGGAGTTGATGCTCCTCCACATCTGGCCCACAGAGGTGTGAGCATCTAGGTTGGAACACCACTCTAGCCATTTATTCCTCTTGATGTTGCGAGTCTCTTCATGGACATGTTGTTTGACTGCCTGGAGAGTGCGGTAGGAGTCTTCAGTGCGACGTTTCCTGTGCATTTTCCGAATGACGTTGAGCCGGTGGTTGAGTTCTTTAACTCTGTCACAGTAATACCATCTGTCCCTATAAGTGGTGTGTTGTGGTTTGCAGAGGGGTATGGAGGAGTTTGCTGCAGCTTGCAGGGCATTGACTAGCTCGGCCTCTGCTTGGTCGATGTCTTCAGATGGTACGTAGGCTGAAAACCAATTGCTGAGGTGCTCCTGGAATCGGCCCCAGTCGGCCTTCTTGAAATTCCATCGAGGGGGAGGAGCAGGGATTTGGAAGATTTCAGGAATTGGCAGTGTGAGATGGATCCCATAGTGGTCGCTTGTGACCAGGGGATGAACTCTCCATGTGGCGTCCTGCTTTAGGGAATTGGAGACAAAGGTGAGGTCCAGTATTCCACCTCTGTCGTGTGTTGGCTCATGATCGTTGAGCAGGGGGACATCTTCTTGGTCATTCAGCAGGCTCATGATGTGTCTGCCTGCAGCACAGGGGCGCTCATACCTGAATCTTGGGTGGTGCGCGTTGAAGTCGCCTCCTATTACCAAGTCACGATGACTGGTTAGCCCGAAGAGGGTAGTCAGGTCTAAGCTACCTTTCCGTGGTCTGTAAATGTTGTACAGGTCTATGCAGCTGCCTTGAAGTTGGATGTTAACAGCGAGGACGTCGACATCTTCGCCACAGCAGACCGGTCGGGTTATTTCCTTTGCTAATAGGTTTTTCCTGATGAAGGTGGCGCTGCCTCTGTTCTCCCCTGGAGACCAGTGCTGGTAGAATCCATTGTATCCTGAGATTTTTGGAGGGCGTTGCTCTGTGCACAGGGTTTCTTGAACCATGATGACATCAATGTTGTCAGTCTTGGCTATGCCTTCAATATGTTGTACCTTGTGTCTGAGACCCTGGGCGTTCCAGTGTAGGATCCCGAGATTAGACATCTTGATGATTTGAGGAGGTGGAGGTGGTAGGAGTGGTGGGTTGTTGAGGCTGCTGGTGGGTTCTGGAGACGAGGGCGTTGGCGACAACGGAGTGGGCTACTTCGACGACTTGATTGTAGGCATCTTGGGTGGTGGCTCTGGTATCGAGGAGTCGGACGGCTGCCTGTACGGCTTGAATGAGAAGGTTGGTGAGCTCGTTTACTGTGAAGAGGGTTTGCTGTTTGGAAGAGGAGGCAGAGGAAGGTGTCTGGATAGGCTGTTTAGGTATGGGGGTGTGGGAGTTTTGTCTAGGGTCCCGGGACCTAGTGTGGTGAGTGGGTGTGTGTGTGGTCTGAGTGTTCTGGGTGTTACGTGTGACTGCATTGTGTGTTTGGGTGTTGCGTGGGGTGGAGGTGTTGGTGTGAGTGTTGCGTGTGGGGTTGATGGGAGTGTGAGTGTTGTTTGGGGGGATGGTAGGAGTGTGAGTGTTGTGTGATGGGGTGGATGGAGTTGGTGTGGGGGTGGGAGCTGTAGGAGGTGTGATCTGTGTGTTAGGAGCTGGGTTGGTGTAGTGTGGTGGGTTTTGGTTGGGGAGGTTAGGTGTGAGTGGGGCAGGAGGGGGCATTTGCCAAGGATTGGAGGTGGGGGGAGGAGCTGGGGTGAAGTTGGGGGTGGTGTGATTGGTGACAGGGGCAGAAGGAGGGGTTCTTTGAGGAATCCTCTTCAGCCTTTCTGGGCAGCGGTTGTTCCATGCGTGATGGTTCCCTTTGCAGTTCGGGCACTTGGCAACTGTTGCTTCTTTTGCCTTGAATTTTGTAAGGCAGCGGTCGGTGGAGTGTTTCCCACTGCAGATTCCACATCTCTCTGGGAAATGGCAAGTATTCCTGTGGTGCCCAAATCTTTGGCACCGGAAACATCTTAGGGGTTCTGGGGTGTACTCTCTTATGTAGAACTTGCCCCAGATGCCGAGGTTTACTTGTGAAGGGGGTGGACCACAGATGTGGACCAGAACCTGCTTTGATGGAACGGTTTGGCCCTCTATTTTGGAGGAGCAACGTGAGGCAGCCGTAATGTACATTTGCTTGGTCAGAAGGTCAACTGACCAAGCAACAGGGAAGCCAATGACTATGTATTTTCTTATTTTTAGTGCAGGGTTCAACTCTATCAAGTGTGGTGAGCCTAGGCTGCGGATCTTCTTTGCGGCTTCTGCTGAGGCTGGGTGGATAATGAAGTCACCCTGTACGTTAGGCTTTATTTTGCAGCCATGCTCGGTGAGTTGGTCTTCCAACTCTCTGATGAGGTCATATGCCTCTTTCATGGAAGGAGCCTCAACTTTGAACTTGGAAATGGGCTCTCTATCAGACTTCGGGGCTGGGGGGGGAACTGGGGCAGCAGCACTCTCATGGCTACTGTTAGAGGCTGTCCTTGCCCTCTTCTTTCCCACAACCGTCCACCCCTCTTGAGGGGGGTCGAGTTCCATTCCCCCCTCTGGGGGGGAAGCAAGAGAAGCGGCTGAGGCCATGACTAGCAACTAGTCATGGATATCACAGATTTCACTATTTATATGTTATTTGCACTGTTTGTCAATTTGCTTAATGCAGTATAGGGGCCTTATGGCTTGATCACTTCACTTAATTGCAACACTACAACACTTAATCACTTATACAGTCTTCTATCTTTCTTCCCAACTCTCGTGGGAGAGGGAAGTGAAAACAGAGATTTGCTCAGGACACAATAATGTGTGTTCAATTAAACAAAAAAAAACACAAGCACAAGAAAACAACAAAATAAGGCAATCTTTCTGTTTCTCTATTTGGCTCTCGTGAGAGAGGAAGAAAAGAAAACAGATATACTTAGGTTAAATATCCTTGTGAAGACTTCCCCCTCAGGTCAGGGATGGAGTGGAGGAGGTGAAGTTCACTTTGGTGGTAGGAAGAGGCTTCAACTACCTATCACAAAAGATATAAAAACGATTAGAAGCCTGAACACTTTCTATTTCCCTTCTCTTCCCAACTCTTATAAAAGAGAGAGAAGAGCAGGCAAAATTACTTAGAGTATATCACACACACAGTCACTTGTTTTCACTAAAACACAATAATGTGTGTTCAATTAGACAAAAGAACACAAAAGCACAAAAATTCAACAAAACAAGGCAATCTTTCTGTTTCTCTCTTTGGCTCTCGTGAGAGAGGAAGAAAAGAAAACAGATATACTTAGGTTATATTTCCTTGTGGAAGCTTCCACCTCAGACAGGGATGGAGTGGAGGAGGCGAAGAGGCTTCAATTACCTATCACAATAGATATAAAAACAAATTAGAAACCTGAACACTTTCTATTTTCCTTTTCTTCCCGACTCTTATAAAAGAGAGAGAAGGGCAGGAAAAATTATTTGGGGTATATCACACACACAGTCACTTGTTTTCACTAAAACAAAAATCGGGAACACAAAACAAAACAAAACAAAAGCAGTCTTTGCTTCTTTTTCTGGCTCTCGTGAGAGAGGAGGAAAAGAGGACAGAGATACTTATGCAGGTCCTATCACTACTGGAGCTGGAACCAGACTGGTTGCAGGATGTAAGGAAATACTTTTTCAGTGTAAGAGTAGTTGATAATTGGAATTGGCTAAGCGAGGAGGTAGTTAATGCTATCTCAATCCATAGTTTTAAGGACAGGTATGATAAGTATCACTAAGTATAAAATGGAACCGATGAGGAGACGGGAAGATACGAGCTTTGGGCTCTTTCCCGTAAACACAATTAGGTAATCACACACACACACACACACACACACACACACACACACACACACACACACACACACACACACACGTTCAGTGACACACGAAACTGCTCCTCTTAAATTACTACTTGTGTTTTGAGCGACTAAGTGCTTAGTGGAAAACTTTACCATAATTTCCATAAATCTGAAATCCTGCAGAGTATTGTGAGTACAAAACTTATATTTGTTGTATGACGAGACTGTTCATATTAAAGGAAAAAAAATTGAGAACATTTTCGTGAGGAGAGTGTGAAGCTGCCGTCCAGATCTGCCTTGAAGGAAATCTAGAAGAGTTGCCAGAGGTGGAGCCATCACATCACATTACCTATTTTTTTGTGTAAACTGGGGAAAGCTCTTAAGCCGTTTACCTGATCCTGTGGTTCTATATATCGTTAAAATCAGTATCCTTCCCATTTATATTAACTAGTTAGTTAGTTTGATACACGAAATAATTGAATAATTAAAAAAAAAAATACCAAATATCCACCTGTCAACAGTACTGAGTTAAGTTGCCAAGTAGTACAGATGTCTTATTTTCTTCATTTTTTTTCTTTTCTTTTAGCTTTCTCTTTTACTATTTTTTTTTATTTTGTATATATATTGAGTTAACTGTAAAGTCTAATCCTGTGATAACATATCTTGGTTAGCAAGTGATTTTATCAGTTAGGAAGAATATATAGCAGAAACAGGTGGGTGCCACCTCAAACACAAATTCGAATTTTCCTTCAGGTTTGACTTTTGTTTTTCTTTTTCTTTTTATACGTGAATTACGATGGTCAAGTTTTTAAGTTAAGATGTGTGTTACCAGAAAAGAGATAAACTGAGTCACTAAATAGCACTTATATGGAGATATAAAAATTCTGTGTGAAACTCAATTAAATGTTTTTCTTTTTTTTTTTCCTCTTTCTCGTCTTCTTTCTATATTCTGTGAGAGGGAGAACATAAAAATGAGGCCATCTCTGTCCCAAACCTCTCCCACCCATGGGTCGGGAGAAGGGGTAGTCATCAGGGGACTTAAACAGAGAATCAAGAAGTTAGAGGAAATGGTTATAAGCCTTGATGATAAAATTCGGAATATGGATGGAGAAATGAAAGAGAATGAAACACTCAGAGAACAAATAAGATCTTTGGAGGAAGCAAATAAAGCACAAGGGCAGGAGAGAAAGGAACTAGAAAAAAGAATAAAGAAGCTGGAAGGGGAAAAGAGTCAACAAGAATCTAGACTTTCTAAACAAGAAGATAAAAACAAACAGCTAAATGACAACCTAAAGGAATAAGATGTTAGTTCACTGCTCTCTTCTGAGAGAGACGAGATTGCTGCTTGGAATGTCCAGATTAAGGAAAACATTGAACAGTTCAGAAAAGAGTTCCAGGAGCTGAATATGGAAAATGATGCCATGAAAACTTCCTTTGCTGATGCACTAAAGGGGAATGTGGCAGTAAAAGAGGCTGTAAAGGTGGTGGCACTGGAAAACATACAAACAGTTGACTATAAAGAGACAGTAATCGAAAAAATGAAAGACGTTGTGATGGAAAGGGCAAACCCACTCATCAGACAGGCACTTGATAAGGAGAAGACAGTGGTAATCTCAGGCATAAGTGAATCCCAGGAGCCAACATGGCAGGGGAGAATTGAAGAAAATAAAGCTAGGGTTGTAGACCTGATAAGAAAGCTTGGAGTAGTATGTGGTCCTGAGGATATTGTAAACATACACCAACTAGGTAAATATTCGAGGGAAGGAAAGCCGAGACCAACAAAAGTAACCTTTGAGAGAGGGGAAACATGTAGGGAAATATTGTTGAGAAAAAAAAGTCTAAAAGACCTTCAAGAATGCAAAGAAGTGTTCATTAGACGATACAGAACACAGGAAGAGATGGGAAAGATCAAAAACTTGTTGCAAGAGGCAAGAAGGTTAAATGATGAAAGAAATGAAGAAGAGAAGAAACATTTTTGTTACAGAGTACTTCCAGACAAAGGGGAGATAAAGAAGATAATGACAGAAGATCAGGGGATGGGGCCTCATTAAGATTGTTATACACAAATGCTGATGGATTAGCTGGTAAGGCAGTAGAATTAAAAGATAGGATTCACAACAGTAAGGCAGATATAGTAGCAATTACAGAGACTAAGTTGAGTGAGGACATAAACAGTGTCACAGTTTTTCCTAAGGGTTTCAGAATGCTAAGGGTTGAAAGATCTGAGAGGACTGGTGGAGGGATAGCACTGCTCATAAGTGAGAGGATTCAAGTTGAAGAAATAAACTTGGCTATAGAAAGTGAGTTCAGGGAATTTCTTGTTGCTCGCATAAATACTGGGTCAGAGAGCATTATAATAACTGTTGTATACAACCCACCAAGGAACCAAAATAGGCTTGAAGTTTATGAGGAAAGTCATATAGGTACTACTGAAGTCATAAACTCAGTTGTTAACATGGCACGGGGAAAAAAATGTAGGATTTTGATTATGTGAGACTTTAATCATAAAGAGATAGATTGGATAAAGCTTGACCCACACAGTGGTGAGGACTCATTCGGGGCAAGATTCCTACATTGCGTACAAGGGAATTTCCTACACCAACATGTAATGGAACCAACAAGGGCCAGGGGTGGGGATGAGCCATCACTACTTGATCTAGTGTTCACAGATAATGTGTTGGATATTGAAAATATTGAGTATGAACCACCAATTGGAAAGAGTGACCACTGTGTGTTGTTGATGGAGTATATCATTGAAGATATTCTTCCTGAGAGTAGAGGCACTGAGGACATGAGGAGGAACTATCCGAAAGGAGATTACATCAAAATGAATGAGCTTTTTGCAGTTATTGACTGGAGAACCTTATTTTACAACAAATCTGTACAAGAAATGTATGACATCTTTTGTGAGAAATATGGGAAGATAGTAGATTGCTGCATACCTGTCACCAAAGTAGGTGTAATTCATGCCAGAGAGAAATGGTTCGATAATGGGTGTAAAAGAGCTAAGGAGTGGAGAGACAAATGCTGGAAAAGGTATAGGAGGAGAAAAAACATAAATGCCTGGCAAACCTACAAAAGAGCAAGAAATGACTACCTAAGTAAAAGGAGAGAGGCAGAGAGAGATTATGAGAGGGACATCACCAGGAAGGCTAAAGAAAATCCCAAGCTTTTCCACAGCTTTATCAGAGGAAAACTGAAGGTAAAAGAACAGGTTTCAAGGCTAAAGAGAGCGGATGGAAGCATCACTGAGATGGATGAAGAGATCTGCAAAGAATTGAACAAGGAGTTTCAGTCAGTATTTACAGTAGAAAATACCCCACCCCCTCAGATTGCAGTGATAGAAGCTCAAGGGCCGGTATTAGAGAACATCAACCTTACAGCCACAGAGGTATGCAAAGCGCTGATGGATTTAGATGTTCATAAAGCTACAGGTCCTGATGACATATCCCCTCATGTGCTTAAAAAATGCGCAAACACAATATCAGTGGCACTAAGTATCATATTTAAGGAGTCACTGGAGTCGGGGGAGATTCCAAGATGCTGGAAACAAGCAAATGTGATACCTATCTTTAAAAAGGGAAGGAGGGATACGGCTCTGAACTATAGACCAGTTTCCTTGACCAGCATAGTTTGGAAAGTTATAGAGAAACTACTAAGGAAACATATCTCTCTTCACTTGGAATCCTTCAACTTTTTGTCAGTGAGGCAACATGGCTTCAGAGAAGGTAGATCAACAGTAACAAACTTATTAGAATTTTATGATGAGGTAAGCCAAATCTTACAGGAAAGAGAGGGCTGGGCAGATTGCATATTCCTAGACTTCCAGAAAGCATTTGACACTGTTCCACATGGGAGACTTATTAGGAAGCTGCAATCAATGGCTAGAATAGGTGGAAATGTTTTGGAATGGATAAAAACTTACTTAGAAGGAAGGGAACAGAGGGTTAGAGTAAGACACTCAGTGTCTGAATGGAGAAGAGTTAGTAGTGGAGTTCCACAGGGTTTAGTTTTAGGGCCACTTTTGTTCCTTGTATATGTAAATGACCTACCAGAGTCTGTAAATTCATTCATGAATATGTTTGCAGATGATGCAAAGATTGTGAAGAAAGTAAAAAACGAGAACAATGGTAGAGAACTTCAGGAGGATCTAAATAATCTGCATGAGTGGTCAGAAAAGTGGCTAATGAAATTCAATACTTCAAAATGTAAGGTAATGAGAATGGGTACAAGTGCAAGAAGGCCCAAGCTTGACTGCTCGGTGGCTGGAGTACAACTTCAAGAGACAGAAAATGAGAGAGACCTAGGAGTAAACATACTGGCAGATTTGTCTCCAGAAATACATATAAATGGCATAGTAAGGGCAGCATATGCATTCTTATCAAATGTAAGGGTAGCCTTCAGGCACATGGACAAGGAAATGTTCAGAAATATTTATGTAACCTATGTGAGGCCAAAACTCGAATATGCAGCCCCCTTTTGGAATCCGCACTTGAAAAAGCACATACCTAAGCTTGAAAAAGTTCAAAGACATGCCACGAAACTGGTGCCAGAAATACGCAATCTCAGTCATGATGAGAGGCTGAGGGAATTAGACTTACCATCACTCGAAGCTAGAAGATTGAGGGGGGATATGGTGACAGTCTTTAAATTCATTCATGGTTATGATAGAGTGGATAGGGATCAATATTTCGATATGGCTGGCTCTAGAACTAGAGGTCATAGTTTGAAGCTTCGTAAGAAAACTTCTTTGCAGGATGTAAGGAAATACTTTTTCAGTGTAAGAGTAGTTGATAATTGGAATTCGCTAAGCGAGGAGGTAGTTAATGCTATCTCAATCCATAGTTTTAAGGACAGGTATGATAAATATCACTAAACTAAGTCTAAAATGGAACCGATGAGGAGACGGGAAGATACGAGCTTTGGGCTCTTTCCCGTAAACACAATTAGGTAATCACAATTAGGTAATCACACACACACACTAGAGGTCACAGTTTGAAGCTTCGTAAGAAAACTTCTTCGCAGGATGTAAGGAAATACTTTTTCAGTGTAAGAATAGTTGATAATTGGAATTTGCTAAGCGAGGAGGTAGTTAATGCTATCTCAATCCATAGTTTTAAGGACAGGTATGATAAGTATCACTAAGTATAAAATGGAACCGATCAGGAGACGGGAAGATACGAGCTTTGGGCTCTTTCCCGTAAACACAATTAGGTAATCACAATTAGGTAATCACACACTCATCTGCGCGAGCGCGCACTTGAAAAAGCACATAGCTAAGCTTGAAAAAGTTCAAAGTTATGCCACGAAACTGGTGCCAACAACACGCAATCTCAGTTATGATGAGAGGCTGATGGAATTAGACTTACCATCACTAGAAGCTAGAAGATTGAGGGGGGATATGGTGACAGTCTTTAAATTCCTTCATGGTTACGATAGAGTGGATAGGGATCGATATTTTGATATGGCAGGCTCTATAACTAGAGGTCATAGTTTGAAGCTTCGTAAGAAAACTTCTTTGCAGGTTATAAGGAAATACTTTTTCAGTGTAAGAGTAGTTGATAATTGGAATTAGCTAAGCGAGGAGGTAGTTAATGCTATCTCAATCCATAGTTTTAAGTACAGGTATGATAAGTATCACTAAGTATAAAATGGAACCGATGAGGAGACGGGAAGATATGAGCTTTGGCCTCTTTCCCGTAAACACAATTAGGTAATCACATAGCTAAGCTTGAAAAAGTTCAAAGACATGCCACGAAACTGGTGCCAAAAAAACGCAATCTCTGTTATGATGAGAGGCTGAGGAAATTAGACTTACCATCACTCGAAGCTAGAAGATTGAGGGGGATATGGTGACAGTCTTTAAATTCCTTCATGGTTATGATAGAGTGAATAGGGATCGATATTTTGATATGGCAGGCTCTAGAACCAGAGGTCAAAGTGTGAAGCTTGGTAAGAAAACTTCTTTGCAGGATGTAAGGAAATACTTTTTCAGTGTAAGAGTAGTTGATAATTTTAATTGGCTAAGCGAGGAGGTAGTTAATGCTATCTCAATCCATAGTTTTAAGGACAGGTATGATAAGTATCTCTAAGTATAAAATGGAACCGATGAGGAGACGGGAAGATACGAGCTTTGGGCTCTTTCCCGTAAACACAATTAGGTAATCACAATTAGGTAATCACACACACACACTAGAGGTCACAGTTTGAAGCTTCGTAAGAAAACTTCTTCGCAGGATGTAAGGAAATACTTTTTCAGTGTAAGAATAGTTGATAATTGGAATTTGCTAAGCGAGGAGGTAGTTAATGCTATCTCAATCCATAGTTTTAAGGACAGGTATGATAAGTATCACTAAGTATAAAATGGAACCGATCAGGAGACGGGAAGATACGAGCTTTGGGCTCTTTCCCGTAAACACAATTAGGTAATCACAATTAGGTAATCACACACTCATCTGCGCGAGCGCGCGAGCGCGCACTTGAAAAAGCACATAGCTAAGCTTGAAAAAGTTCAAAGTTATGCCACGAAGCTGGTGCCAACAACACGCAATCTCAGTTATGATGAGAGGCTGAGGGAATTAGACTTACCATCACTAGAAGCTAGAAGATTGAGGGGGGATATGGTGACAGTCTTTAAATTCCTTCATGGTTACGATAGAGTGGATAGGGATCGATATTTTGATATGGCAGGCTCTATAACTAGAGGTCATAGTTTGAAGCTTCGTAAGAAAACTTCTTTGCAGGTTATAAGGAAATACTTTTTCAGTGTAAGAGTAGTTGATAATTGGAATTAGCTAAGCGATGAGGTAGTTAATGCTATCTCAATCCATAGTTTTAAGTACAGGTATGATAAGCATCACTAAGTATAAAATAGAACCGATGAGGAGACGGGAAGATATGAGCTTTGGCCTCTTTCCCGTAAACACAATTAGGTAATCACATAGCTAAGCTTGAAAAAGTTCAAAGACATGCCACGAAACTGGTGCCAAAAAAACGCAATCTCTGTTATGATGAGAGGCTGAGGAAATTAGACTTACCATCACTCGAAGCTAGAAGATTGAGGGGGATATGGTGACAGTCTTTAAATTCCTTCATGGTTATGATAGAGTGAATAGGGATCGATATTTTGATATGGCAGGCTCTAGAACCAGAGGTCAAAGTGTGAAGCTTGGTAAGAAAACTTCTTTGCAGGATGTAAGGAAATACTTTTTCAGTGTAAGAGTAGTTGATAATTTTAATTGGCTAAGCGAGGAGGTAGTTAATGCTATCTCAATCCATAGTTTTAAGGACAGGTATGATAAATATCACTAAACTAAGTCTAAAATGGAACCGATCAGGAGACGGGAAGATACGAGCTTTGGGCTCTTTCCCGTAAACACAATTAGGTAATCACAATTAGGTAATCACACACACACACTAGAGGTCACAGTTTGAAGCTTCGTAAGAAAACTTCTTCGCAGGCTGTAAGGAAATACTTTTTCAGTGTAAGAATAGTTGATAATTGGAATTTGCTAAGCGAGGAGGTAGTTAATGCTATCTCAATCCATAGTTTTAAGGACAGGTATGATAAGTATCACTAAGTATAAAATGGAACCGATCAGGAGACGGGAAGATACGAGCTTTGGGCTCTTTCCCGTAAACACAATTAGGTAATCACAATTAGGTAATCACACACTCATCTGCGCGAGCGCGCACTTGAAAAAGCACATAGCTAAGCTTGAAAAAGTTCAAAGTTATGCCACGAAACTGGTGCCAACAACACGCAATCTCAGTTATGATGAGAGGCTGAGGGAATTAGACTTACCATCACTAGAAGCTAGAAGATTGAGGGGGGATATGGTGACAGTCTTTAAATTCCTTCATGGTTACGATAGAGTGGATAGGGATCGATATTTTGATATGGCAGGCTCTATAACTAGAGGTCATAGTTTGAAGCTTCGTAAGAAAACTTCTTTGCAGGTTATAAGGAAATACTTTTTCAGTGTAAGAGTAGTTGATAATTGGAATTAGCTAAGCGAGGAGGTAGTTAATGCTATCTCAATCCATAGTTTTAAGTACAGGTATGATAAGTATCACTAAGTATAAAATGGAACCGATGAGGAGACGGGAAGATATGAGCTTTGGCCTCTTTCCCGTAAACACAATTAGGTAATCACATAGCTAAGCTTGAAAAAGTTCAAAGACATGCCACGAAACTGGTGCCAAAAAAACGCAATCTCTGTTATGATGAGAGGCTGAGGAAATTAGACTTACCATCACTCGAAGCTAGAAGATTGAGGGGGATATGGTGACAGTCTTTAAATTCCTTCATGGTTATGATAGAGTGAATAGGGATCGATATTTTGATATGGCAGGCTCTAGAACCAGAGGTCAAAGTGTGAAGCTTGGTAAGAAAACTTCTTTGCAGGATGTAAGGAAATACTTTTTCAGTGTAAGAGTAGTTGATAATTTTAATTGGCTAAGCGAGGAGGTAGTTAATGCTATCTCAATCCATAGTTTTAAGGACAGGTATGATAAGTATCTCTAAGTATAAAATGGAACCGATGAGGAGACGGGAAGATACAAGCTTTGGGCTCTTTCCCGTAAACACAATTAGGTAATCACAATTAGGTAATCACACACACACACTAGAGGTCACAGTTTGAAGCTTCGTAAGAAAACTTCTTCGCAGGATGTAAGGAAATACTTTTTCAGTGTAAGAATAGTTGATAATTGGAATTTGCTAAGCGAGGAGGTAGTTAATGCTATCTCAATCCATAGTTTTAAGGACAGGTATGATAAGTATCACTAAGTATAAAATGGAACCGATCAGGAGACGGGAAGATACGAGCTTTGGGCTCTTTCCCGTAAACACAATTAGGTAATCACAATTAGGTAATCACACACTCATCTGCGCGAGCGCGCGAGCGCGCACTTGAAAAAGCACATAGCTAAGCTTGAAAAAGTTCAAAGTTATGCCACGAAACTGGTGCCAACAACACGCAATCTCAGTTATGATGAGAGGCTGAGGGAATTAGACTTACCATCACTAGAAGCTAGAAGATTGAGGGGGGATATGGTGACAGTCTTTAAATTCCTTCATGGTTACGATAGAGTGGATAGGGATCGATATTTTGATATGGCAGGCTCTATAACTAGAGGTCATAGTTTGAAGCTTCGTAAGAAAACTTCTTTGCAGGTTATAAGGAAATACTTTTTCAGTGTAAGAGTAGTTGATAATTGGAATTAGCTAAGCGAGGAGGTAGTTAATGCTATCTCAATCCATAGTTTTAAGTACAGGTATGATAAGTATCACTAAGTATAAAATGGAACCGATGAGGAGACGGAAAATATGAGCTTTGGCCTCTTTCCCGTAAACACAATTAGGTAATCACATAGCTAAGCTTGAAAAAGTTCAAAGACATGCCACGAAACTGGTGCCAAAAAAACGCAATCTCTGTTATGATGAGAGGCTGAGGAAATTAGACTTACCATCACTCGAAGCTAGAAGATTGAGGGGGATATGGTGACAGTCTTTAAATTCCTTCATGGTTATGATAGAGTGAAAAGGGATCGATATTTTGATATGGCAGGCTCTAGAACCAGAGGTCAAAGTGTGAAGCTTGGTAAGAAAACTTCTTTGCAGGATGTAAGGAAATACTTTTTCAGTGTAAGAGTAGTTGATAATTTTAATTGGCTAAGCGAGGAGGTAGTTAATGCTATCTCAATCCATAGTTTTAAGGACAGGTATGATAAATATCTCTAAGTATAAAATGGAACCGATGAGGAGACGGGAAGATACGAGCTTTGGGCTCTTTCCCGTAAACACAATTAGGTAATCACAATTAGGTAATCACACACACACACTAGAGGTCACAGTTTGAAGCTTCGTAAGAAAACTTCTTCGCAGGATGTAAGGAAATACTTTTTCAGTGTAAGAATAGTTGATAATTGGAATTTGCTAAGCGAGGAGGTAGTTAATGCTATCTCAATCCATAGTTTTAAGGACAGGTATGATAAGTATCACTAAGTATAAAATGGAACCGATCAGGAGACGGGAAGATACGAGCTTTGGGCTCTTTCCCGTAAACACAATTAGGTAATCACAATTAGGTAATCACACACTCATCTGCGCGAGCGCGCGACCGCGCACTTGAAAAAGCACATAGCTAAGCTTGAAAAAGTTCAAAGTTATGCCACGAAACTGGTGCCAACAACACGCAATCTCAGTTATGATGAGAGGCTGAGGGAATTAGACTTACCATCACTAGAAGCTAGAAGATTGAGGGGGGATATGGTGACAGTCTTTAAATTCCTTCATGGTTATGATAGAGTGGATAGGGATCGATATTTTGATATGGCAGGCTCTATAACTAGAGGTCATAGTTTGAAGCTTCGTAAGAAAACTTCTTTGCAGGTTACAAGGAAATACTTTTTCAGTGTAAGAGTAGTTGATAATTGGAATTAGCTAAGCGAGGAGGTAGTTAATGCTATCTCAATCCATAGTTTTAAGTACAGGTATGATAAGTATCACTAAGTATAAAATGGAACCGATGAGGAGACGGGAAGATATGAGCTTTGGCCTCTTTCCCGTAAACACAATTAGGTAATCACATAACTAAGCTTGAAAAAGTTCAAAGACATGCCACGAAACTGGTGCCAAAAAAACGCAATCTCTGTTATGATGAGAGGCTGAGGAAATTAGACTTACCATCACTCGAAGCTAGAAGATTGAGGGGGATATGGTGACAGTCTTTAAATTCCTTCATGGTTATGATAGAGTGAATAGGAATCGATATTTTGATATGGCAGGCTCTAGAACTAGAGGTCAAAGTGTGAAGCTTGGTAAGAAAACTTCTTTGCAGGATGTAAGGAAATACTTTTTCAGTGTAAGAGTAGTTGATAATTTTAATTGGCTAAGCGAGGAGGTAGTTAATGCTATCTCAATCCATAGTTTTAAGGACAGGTATGATAAGTATCTCTAAGTATAAAATGGAACCGATGAGGAGACGGGAAGATACGAGCTTTGGGCTCTTTCCCGTAAACACAATTAGGTAAGTACAATTAGGTAAGTATATATATATATATATATATATATATATATATATATATATATATATATATATATATATATATATATATATATATGTATATATATATATATATATATATATATATATATATATATATATATATATATATATATATATATATATATATATATATTCTAAGAATGCCTTTTTAACAGTGACAAATGATACAAGTGATGCTTCATGAACATACTGTCTATGACGCCCTCATACTAGAGAATAGGCACAAACTTGTCTGTAAAAGCTTGAAAAAGCTGACTGAATTGATCATTATATAAAAGAGGACAGACAGCCTCTTCCGTGTGTGTGCATAAGATAATTACCTGGGTAGTGATCCACTTAATTACTCCCTAATTATAGGGATCAATTCCTGCCTAATTAAGAGAAAGCAAAACATTGGTTATAATCTAGATTTTGTTTTCGAAAGGAGGATAGCGGTCAAGCTATATGCGTGATATCTCCCAGCCATTATTTTAACCACATTTTGTGATTTCGTGTTACTAGGTGTATTTTATTCATAGTTCAGAGATGAGCGAGGTTCATTCTTTGTGTCTGATAAATCTTCGAGATAGCCTACATGGAAAGCAAGAATCCTACTGACTTTAGAAACAAAAAGTCAAATAAAAACTTGTAGGCTTTATATGTTGGTGAGGATGGAGTATCTTTGGATGCCTAACATAAAGGTATAGTATCAGAGAAAACTGCATAATTTACTTAAGTCACAAGACACCATGTTTCATATATCTCTTTCAAAGAAAGCACATAGGGAGCTCTTTGCCAGAAAAGATTTTCGGCAAAAATTTCTTGCTGACTTGATTCGCTGCTACTTAATGAAAATAAGACACAAATCATGTTTATTTGGCCATATAGCACAATTCAAGAAAACATCAAATCTGCTTTTAACAATATCATCAATCCTAGCAAAACTGTTAAAAATCTAGTCTAGGTATTCATTTTGATAAATATATACTTGATTTCTATATAGACGAAACTTACAGAGGCAACAGGAAGTCTAATGTATTTTTTACAAGAAACAATTTTGAGATTACTCCTCGAATGATGATTATTTAATAATTTACCCTTAGTCATATTGATTATGGGTCAATTGTAAGGGGAATGACAAATAAAACTCATAAATAAAGTGCAGGAACTTAGAAATTTTGCAGTGTGGATTGCTTCTGACAGATTAGGAAAATATGACCACATTGCACCGGCTCCCAAGAAACTTGAATGTCTACGGGTAGATGATAAAATCACCTTCGCTATTTAGTTTTAGTATTTAATATTTTAAATCATCACTTGTCAATTGACATTCTTGTTCTGAGAACAAATACAAAGACTGGTTTAAAAATTATTAATCATTAAATGTTACTTAAAGATGCATCCTCCTTCGCCACTTTCAAAGACAAACTATCTGGTTATCTCTTTGACAAGTAGAGTTTAAAGGTTTTATGAACTAATTAAACTAAATGGCCAGTATATGATTTTCCAAATACTCATTATCATGTTTGTCTATCTATATAGATAAACTCAGGCTAACAGTTTTTTTTTTTTTTGCAATATTTTTATAAATATCTTATAAATGAATGTATTCATTTTATGTTCAAGTATTTAATATCTTTACTCTCGTAATTATATCTAGTATAATGGTGATGATGATGATGATAAAAGTGATAACTATTATTATTATTATTATTATTATTATTATTATTATTATTATTATTATAATAATTGTGGTCACCGTGGCTCAAGTGATAGCGTCCGCGACTTTGAGGCGTCAGGTCGAGGGTTCGCGCTCCGCCACGGTCTAAGGTTAGCAAGGGCATGTACTCAGGGTAACGATTACATCTGCTAAAACAAGTCCTTCGCTAGAAAGCAACCGTCTTAGCCCTTGGTTGAAAAGGGAGTCCGTGACGTAAAACACGCTTTATTATTGTTATTATAATTATTATTATTATTATTATTATTATTATTATTATTATTATTATTATTATTATTTTCTTTGCTTCTTATATATATTATACTCGCCTTAAATTCTGTTTGCTTCTTACTAAATTATTTGTTTATTTATTTACTTGTAATTGTACAATTTCATTTGAGTTAATTGATGTTATATAATTTGACTTTTTAGCTTTGTATTATTTAATAGATCTTTGGGCCCGCGGTAGCTCTCTGGTGGGCGCGCAAGCCGGAAAATGCAAGGCCTGACCAACGCGGGTTCGATCTCGCTCCGGGTCGTTAGGAAAGGCAGCCAATCTTAATACCACAGCTCCAGCCAACTTGCGTCCACTCCCTCTGGTTGATGTTTCTTGTACTGCATATTTTATGAATGCCCACTCTGTATGTTGTGGAAATAAAGGTATTAATTTAATATAATTCAGTTTTAAATCTCTCTCTCTCTCTCTCTCTCTCTCTCTCTCTCTCTCTCTCTCTCTCTCTCTCTCTCTCTCTCTCTCTCTCTCTCTCTCTCTCTCTCTCTCTCATCCAACATAAAAGAGGAAGAAGAGGAATAGACAGACCAGTGTTTTCAAAACTCATATATACTTTACCAAAATATATCATTTCGCGCAGCCATGCTTTAAGTAATAACTCTCATTTGCTTCTTAATACCCCTAGAATGCGACTTTTAAAGTAAGTATTGAAATAAATCTATTACTAAAACTGTTCTAACATGTAAATAAAAGTTTGACATTTACCTTTTCTATATTCATTAAATTAAAGACAAAATATTAAGTGTATTTCAAAGAAACATTACAATTGTATAGCGTTCATTCACCGCAATCGTGAGTCGTTCGTTCAGGATCAATCTGTGTCTACAGGAAGACAACGTGCATGGGAAGTGTCTACATCTGAAAATAGTGTTCGAATTAAAAATGGTTCCCAAAAGTGAGTAAGAGTAACATAGGTGATGTTTCTGTTCATAATTTCATTATTATTGATATTCTTTTTTTTAAAGCAGAGGAATGGCTTCTGGACTGGGTTCACGGCAAATATTTATCTTGCATTAGTCACTGAAGAAATGGTATCTTGCCGAAAGGAGATACACGGAACATGGGAGTTAAAACTCATGTGCGATCCGGCTCAATTTTGTATGCTAAACTTGTAGTTTGATTTAAAGGCATTTACACTTTTACTATTTACAACATCTGCTGGTAAATTGTTCCAATGTTTGATGATACGTACACTGAAGAAGTTTTTACTCTTGTTTGTCCGGACATGTGAAACCAATTTGATTTATTTTTTTATGAGTGACACCGGGGACATATGTGTCTTCTTGTAGTAATGCCTGGGGGACACCTACAGTTTTGCGGGCCATACCAATGTTTAAAACCTACCAATAGATGGCGCTAGGCTCTAACTAGAGAACTGGCGGATGAATACACAACAAAAATGGCGACAATAGGCATACGAAACAATTTTTTACTATCGTAACTAAAAATACCTACTTAACCTCTCTGTAGTGAGAGACCGGATATAATATGCATTAGTGAAAGTTGGATTAATTTAGAAAGCAAACACCTTAAAGCTGAGTACATAATTACAGGATATAAACTTTATAATGCTAATCGCAGTGCAGATAGAAGAGGGGGAGGGGTAATTATGTATATTAAAGATAGCCTCAGAAGCTGCATTAAGTCTGGAATTAAGACAAATCTAAATTCAGAAACCTTATGGGTTGAAATTAAAAATAATATAGAAAGTCCAGTTGTAGGAGTAGTCTACAGACCACCTGATCTAGATAATATAAAGTCGCAAGTTATATACGATGAACTTTCTAAAGTGACCAGGTCAAATAGAGTTTGCATTGTAGGCGATTTTAATTTTAGAAATATTAACTGGGAAACCATAACAGGTGATAGTAGCTCTAAGGAGTTTTTGGAAGTAGTAGAAGACAATTTCCTTTCTCAGCATGTACTTGAAGCAACACGGGGGGTGAATATACTAGATTTAGTTCTTAGTAATAGAGAGAATATGGTTACAAATTTAGAAGTTGGTGAAAAATTGGGCAACAGTGACCATGATTCCATTAGATTTAACATAATTTTCAAGGAAACTATAAAGGAAAATAAGAATATTGTTCCAAACTTTAGAGCAGGAGATTTTGAGGGCTTAAAAACTAAATTATCTAATGAGGTATGGGAAGGGATTTCTGGGGTACAGATGTGGGTAGTTAATCCAGCAGGTCAGGTCGCAGGTAGCAGATTACCCCGAGATTTGATTACCACATGCCAAGGATTATCACAAGATAAGATCAGTACATTAAATTCTCTCACAGGAAAGAACAGCAGCCCGTCAGTTAATATAAATTTGGATGAGGAATATAACAATTTTGTCATGACTCTTAAGAATAGTCAGAGAGACTATATTCCCATGAAACATTGCAGATCAAGAAAAAATTACCCTAAATGGATGAACAATAGAATAAAGAATCTTATAGGTATTAAAAGAGGAATATACAGGAAACTAAAAAGAGGTGAAGAGCAGGTGAGGCAGCAATATATACAGTTAAACAGGGAAGTTAAAAAGATAGTTAGAGAGTCGAAAAGAAAATACGAAGTTAGAATAGCAGGAGAAGCTAAAGAAAATCCTAAAGGGTTTTATCAACATTATCAAACAAAATTTAAGGGAAAAGTCGGACCAATTGAAGTAGCCAATGGCCATATCACAGATGACGATAAAGTGATGTGTACATGTTTAAATGATTATTTCTTATCTGTATTTACCAATGAAAACTTGGAAAATATTCCGGAAGTAGAATCCATTTACAGAGACAGTCCCGATAATATACTTAGTTCAATAAATATTACGAGAGAGGAGGTAATAAAAGGAATAGATAAATTAAAGGCTCATAAATCTCCGGGACCTGATGGAATATATGCTAGAATATTAAAGGAATGCAAGGAAGAGCTTAGTTGTCCACTAACTGCATTATTTAATAATTCAATAAAATTAGGATCGGTACCCATGGAGTGGAAATTGGCAGATGTGGTACCAATATTTAAAAAAGGAGAACGAGTTAAAAAGAATAATTATAGGCCTGTAAGTTTAACGTCAACAGTGGGTAAGATTCTAGAATCCATAATTGCAACTAAAATAAGGGCACATCTAGAATTACACAGACTGATAAAACTTTCACAACACGGGTTTCTTAAGGGTTTTTCGTGCCTTACAAACTTACTGTCTTTTTATTCAGAAGTTTACGAGGCAGTTGATTGTGGCAAAGAATATGATACAATATATCTAGATTTTAGCAAAGCTTTTGATAGAGTTCCTCACAAAAGATTAGTTAAAAAGCTGGAAGCTCATGGTATAGGAGGAGCTGTTCTCAGATGGATCAAACAATGGTTAAAAGACAGAAAACAGAGGGTTTGCATAAATGGAGAGAAATCGGAGTGGGGCTTGGTTACTAGCGGGGTACCACAAGGCTCGGTACTGGGTCCCCTATTATTCATCGTATATCTAAATGATCTGGATTCGGATATCAGTAGTAACCTAAGTAAATTCGCAGACGACACTAAAATAGGTAGAATTATAAATGGAAAAGAAGACATTCATGCTTTACAGGAAGATCTAAATAGATTATCTGAATGGTCGGACAAATGGCAAATGGAATTTAATGTTGAAAAAAGTAAAGTAGTTAAAATGGGTACTATAAAAGACAATACTAGTTATAAGCTAAATAACCATGAAATCATGAGTTCTCGGTGTGAAAGGGATTTGGGAGTTATTGTGAGTAGGAGTCTTAAGCCAAGAGAGCAATGCACAGCAGTCAGAAATAAAGCAAACAGAATTTTAGGATTTATCTCAAGAAGTGTTAGCAATAGGACGGAAAAAGTTATTTTGCAGCTCTATCTTGCATTAGTTAGGCCCCATTTAGATTATGCTGTGCAATTCTGGTCACCCTATTATAGGATGGAAATTGAATCCTTGGTTTAAAGGGATTAACAAGGGAGATACTAATAAAGTTTTAAAAATTCATGATCAAACCAGAACTCGTAATAATGGATTTAAGCTTGATAAATTTAGGTTCAGAAGGGAAATTGGTAAAAATTGGTTTGGTAATAGAGTAGCTGATGCATGGAACAAGCTTCCTAGTAGGATAGTAAATGCCAATACCTTAGACACCTTCAAATGTAGATTAGATAGACATATGACAGAGGTAGGGTGGGTATGAATAGGTTAGTGCTTATTAGAAAAATCATAAACAGAAAAATAGTATAAATAAGTAGAGTAGAATAGAATAGGTTAGACATGCTGAAAATACAGTTCAAAAATGGAGCTGCCTCGTGTGTGCCAGTAGGCATGTTGCAGTGTCCTCTATTCTTATGTTCTTATGTTCTCTTAGCCAGGGGGGGCTTCGCCCCCCTGGAACCCCCCCTTCATACAAGTTAGGGTCGAACTACTTACTTGAGCGGAGGGGTGAGGTCGTTGAGCTGCATGGCCTGCAAAACTGTAAACTACCCATGCCTTGGCCTTCCTGGATGATCGAGAAGAACATAAAAATAGGGGACACTGCAATATGCCTACTGGCACACACGAGGCAACTCCATTTTTGATTGATATTTTCAGCATGTCTAACCTATCCATGCATCAGCTACTCTATTACCAAACCAATTTTTACCAATTTCACTTTTGAACTTAAATTTATTAAGCTTAACTCCATTATTACGAGTTCTGGTTTGATCATGAATTTTTAAAACTATTAATATCACCCTTGTTAATCCCTGTAAACCATTTATACACCTCAGTCATATCCCCCCTAACTCTGCGCCTCTCTAGAGAATGTAGATTAAGAGTTTTTAATCTGTCCTCATATGGTCGATTTCTGATATTGTGTATCATCTTGGTCATTCTTTGCTGCACTCTCTCCAAGGATTCAATTTCCATCCTATAATAGGGTGACCAGAATTGCACAGCATAATCTAGATGGGGCCTAACTAATGCAAGATAGAGCTGCAAAATAACTTTTTCCGTCCTATTGCCAACACTTCTTGAGATAAATCCTAAAATTCTGTTTGCTTTATTTCTGACTGCTGTACATTGCTCTCTTGGATTAAGATTACTACTGACAAGAACTCCCAAATCCCTTTCACACTGAGAACTCATGATTTCATGGTTATTTAGCTTATAGCTCGTATAGTCTTTTATAGTACCCATTTTAACTACTTTACATTTTTCAACATTTAATTTTATTTGCCACTTATCCGACCATTCAAATAATTTATTTAGATCTTCCTGTAAAGCATGACTTCCTTCTTTTCCATTTATAAATCTACCTATTTTAGTGTCATCTGCGAATTTACTTAGGTTACTACTGATATCCGAATCCAGATCATTTAGATATACGATGAATAATAGAGGACCAAGTACTGAGCCTTGTGGTACCCCGCTAGTAACCGAACCCCACTCCGA
This sequence comes from Halocaridina rubra, assembly GCA_037179515.1. Lineage (NCBI taxonomy): Eukaryota > Metazoa > Arthropoda > Malacostraca > Decapoda > Atyidae > Halocaridina > Halocaridina rubra. The sequence goes on along the minus strand of JAXCGZ010021289.1, from coordinate 4,415 downwards.
TTTCTCGCCATTTATGCAAGCCCTCTGTTTTCTGTCTATTAACCATTCTTTGATCCATCTGAGAAGAGCTCCTCCAATACCATTAGCTTCAAGCTTTTTAACTAATCTTTTGTGAGGAACTCTATCAAAAGCTTTGCTAAAATCTAGATATACTGAGAAGAGTCAATGTCAGTATGTCCACAAATTATCTTGAATATTTCAATCAGGTCACCTCTAATTCTCCAATCCTCAAGTGTTGTGAGACCCAGGGTTTGAGTCTTTCCTCAAAAGGTAGCTCTTTTAGTTCAGGTACTATAGCAGTTGCTCTTCTTTGAACTTGTTCAAGGATGTTAATGTCTTTTTTAAGGTAAGGGGACCATCTCTGAACAGCGTATTCCATGTGGGGACGAATTAAGGAATTATAAATACAGCTAAACATGTCTTTGTCCATATGTAAATGAGTGCCTTATGCGCCCCACAAGGGAGGGCTACATGCTGTTTTGTACATACGGGGTTCGTATATAAACAAAACGAGGTTTTGTACAATAAAAAAACGTTCCGTACAATAGAGAACGAGATTTCATACGAAACGCCTATGTACAAAATCTCGTGTCCCCACAAGGGAGTTCGCTTTAGCTGCAATCTTTGAGATATGGCTAGCAAACTTGAAGGTGTCACATACATATACAGTAATCCCTCGCTATATCGTGGTTCACCTATCGCGAATTCAGTGCATCGTGGTTTTTTGGGCGAGGGTGTGTGTGTGTGTTTTTTTTTAATGCGAAAATAAAAAAAATTCAGGATTTTCATTATTTTATTGAAAACAAAAAATTTCATTATTTTATTGATGAAAAAATTTATTTCCAAGCCTAAGAATAATAAAACAGTAAGAAATAGTAAAAAAAAAACAAATTTTAACATGTAATCTGCATCATAGAAAGTACAATACCGGTATCAGCGTTTCAGAAAACCCAAAGGGTCGCACCTACGTAAGCTACCATATATTAAAATTTCCAGGAGCTTCATTATTTTATTGATAAAAATATTATTTCTTAGCCTAAGAATAATCAAAAAGTAAAAAACATAAATAATCTTAGTATTACACCATGTAAATACGATACCGGTATCAGCGTTTCAGAAAACAAAAAGGGTCGCACCTACGTGAGCTAGTACATATTGAAATTTTCATTATTTTATTGATAAAACAAGTATTTCCTAGCCTAAGAGTAATAAAACTAAAAAATAGTAAAAAAACATAAATTTAAACATATACACTCACAGTATTGCACCATGTGAAATACTGTACGATAGATTACACTGTATTGGCGTCTTGGAAAACGCAAAGGCTCGCACCTACGTGAGATAGTTCATGGAATGCTATTGGCTGAAAGGGTGAGAGACAACGAATCACAGAATTGTTTTTCTGTATGTTCTGTATCATGGGGTCTGATTGGCGTTTTGATTGAAGTTTGGTTCTCCCACCATCTTCCATTGTCTCGCCTCACTCGTTCAGTCTAACTCACATGTGCGCAGTTTGCGTTGTGCTTAGTAATATGTTATGCTTCGGGGGTTCTTTCTATAACAGTCTCCTATGCCTCAAAAGGCCCCTCTTTAATATCAAGCGGCACCTGCAGATCTACTTTAACGTCCAATTTACAAGAGATTTCCTCTACCGGGGGAGCATCAGTAGCATTTCCTTTGCCTTAACAGACTCCTCTTTGATTTTAAGCGGCTTCTACAGATCTTTAACGTCAGATTTACAAGAGATTTCCTCTACTGGGGGAGCATCAGTATCGTTTCCTTTGCCTCAATAGACTCCTCTTTAATTTCAAGCGGCTTCTGCATATCTTCTTTAACGTGTGAATTACAAGAGATTTCCTCTACTGGGGGAGCATTAGTATCATTTTCACAGTTTTCAATGCCATCCACCTCCATCATAGAAGGAGAAGGAACTCCGTTGGTTTCTGAAGACTGACCTGAATTGAGACCAGTTTGTGCAAAGTCCAAAGTATACTGTATTTCAAAATATCACTGATAGGATACTTGGCCTCTCCACTTCTATATTTTTCATAATGATCAAGGGTTTTCTTATGTACTGTATATTCAATTCACTTTGTAACTTAGCCATGAGGAAATCGAAGAACCTGGCCTTATGCTCAAACATCTGGCAGCCATGTATGAACACATGATGAAAGCACTCCAACAACTCTCACAAGAACATGGTGATAATGTGGTTCGTTCGGTGACCTTCTGCAATCTTCTCGATGATGCCATGTCATTAGCACCTCATTCACGATATGTTTACCTATCACTTTCATATAAATTTACGCTTGCACGCTGTTATTAATAAAGTAAAGGGTGGTTTGTTAACATTACAGGGAGGGTTTGTACAGTAGATGTAAAAATAAATGTAAAATACCTATGTACATATAAGGTGATCCTAAATTGAGGAAATTCACCTATCGCGGTCCGTCCCGGAACTGAACCCCCATGATAAACGAGGGATCACTGTACACCAAGATCTTTCTCTTCATTGGAAGCATTTATATTTATGTCATTTAAGGTGTACATGTTCAAGGGATTTGTGTGCCCAAAATGTATAGTACTGCATTTAGTTCATTAAATTTCAAGAGCCATTTCTTGCTCTAGTCTTCTAACTTTTCAAATCATCTTGTAGAGCTGTGGCATCGGTCGGGCTTCGTATGGCCCGAAAGAGTTTGGCATCATCAGCAAAAAGAGTAATAGAAGAGTTAATGTTAAGAACGTCATTTATGTAGGTAAGAAATAGTACCGGGCCAAGTACACTACCCTACGGGACCCCAGTTGGAGGTGGCACCTCTCAACACAACTCGCTGTTCACGTCCTGTGAGAAATTCTTTGATCCAGACTAAAACCTGCCCCCGAATGCCAACTGCCTCTATCTTTGTAAGGAGTCGTTGAATTGGGATCGTGCATTTATTCATGGGGTTAGGTTCAGTTGTAATTGTTGTTGATCTTTAGTGATCTTGGCTGTTCATTTCCGTCACTAAAGTCCGATTATCACCATCCAATCCGATCATCGCAATATTTTGAAAAGGTGTCTGGCAGATACTTTTAGTGTGATGTGTTTTTTATCCCACTGCCAGGCTGTGCATATATTTGTCTGTTCCCACCAAAAAAAAATATAATAATACTCCCCCTGCGTAAGTAATGTATTTGTTCTTAATCACAGTCCCACTCTGCCAGGAGGTACTTGCGGTCAATCCTCACTGAACTCGTGTCCATATCTATGATAAAAAGTATTTGCATATAAGAGAGGTGTCTTAAATTATATTTTAAAATGTGTCTACCATGCTTTTGATTTATAAATTAGCAGTTTATCATACCAGTTGAGTTTTGCAAGATCTGTGCACTAAGTTTTACATCTTTTTGCATGCCTCTATCCCTTACCAGTTGTACTCTCAGTTTTTTCATTCAACTTATGCTTATCATATTTACTTTTCAATTCATAACTGTTGTTACTTTTACTATATGTATTGGCAAATAATTCCAGCTACCTATTATTTATTCTTTTTCTGATAGTTTTAGAGCATTGTTTTGTGTAAATCTTAAAACTGTAATCCATTTTTACATTGAGTATTTCTGAGATACTTATTAACATTTGTATTTTGTAATCCATTCTTTATTATGAATATTTCTGTTGTGTCACTCCCAAGCTTTCTCTCCTGTTATGTCATAATTTTCATCTCTTTTACTTTTTGCGGAGCTTCCATATCCTTTCATACATAAGATGGCATTTCTCTTGATGGGACCACACATATTACGTATTTAAAATCTAAAGTACCACTGCATTCAAGTATTTAAAATGTCCAATTATCCATAAAGCCCTTGCAAATGAATATAATCGGACATCATCTAATTTTTTTTTTTAGGAAAAAAATCTCACTAAATTACAGTAGGTTAGATTACTTTATCCCAGTTTAGAAACAAGTTGATAATTTGTAATTTTCTTTTTAGTGAAGATAGTTTTTCTACGTTTTGTTTTCATTCCATTCTTTGGGATGTGGACGAGTAAACATATACCTATCTTTTTAGTTTTCATATATATTTATATTACATTATTCACCATATTTGCACATATATCTTTGGTGTTTCTATAGAATACCACACAGTTGATATTAAGACAAAGCCTTGCATTTCTGGTCTTTACAGTACATACATATATATGATAAGTGTTCGGTATACTAAGTATAGTTTTTATATGTGCATGACAAGCACACATTAATATAATAATAGTAAAATTAAGATATCAATCCAAAGCAAACTTAATAAAATAGAAAACTTATCTCATACCTTTAATTGATTGGTTCTCTTGTTGTTGTTAAGTTGAATTAACTTATCTGTTTGCATTTGAATAAAATGTAACGATACTTTGTCTTCATTGCAATAAGGAATTG
>JAXCGZ010021288.1:57500-59111 GCA_037179515.1 Halocaridina rubra | reverse complement strand
TTTTATTTTATTTTATTTGTATATATGATCATGTGTGTATGAATATGTTTACTTATTTGGTAGTTTATATATATATATATATATATATATATATATATATATATATATATATATATATATATATATATATATATATATATATATATATATATATATATATATATATATATATATATATATATATATATATATATATATTATTTATATATATATGTATATATATATATATATATATATATATATATATATATATATATATATATATATATATATATATATATATATATATATATATATATATATATATATATATATATAATTCTGTTATTCTTACTATATAATTAGGGCTCCCGATTTTATCTTTTTTTTTCCTGTTTACATGTTTGCCAGTTTAAGTCACTTATTGATTTTATTTTCCCTATGGGCCAACGTGTCTGGATTATTGACTAACCAGATTTTATATCACTTAATCGGTTTCAATATCCCTTGAGAGAAAGTGTTTTTCCTTTTCTTCTTTTAATATGTTCGTATTTACTGACTCTATCTCTTGGCATTTTGCTTTGAGATGGTGACCAGATTAGCTCACGAAACTAATAAGTATTTCATTTTTTTTTAAGTTGTTTTCTTTAATGAGTGTTGTGATACCATGACGGGTGAGTGTGTGTGTGTGTGTGTGTGGTGTGTGTGTGTTTATGTATATGTTTGTGGATATGTGAGTATGTGTGCATATTAGTCTAATAAAACAGCCAATGCGAAGAAGAAAATGCACATGAAACAGAAATATATATCCTATATTCAACTAACTAGTTCATCAATGCTTGTACATATCACGCATAAAAGACAATTTTGAGACTACCACTCGAATAACTGTTTATCCACAGAACAAACACAAAAGCAGGTTCAAAGATGATCATTATCAAAGGGCCAACACTCTGGAACAATATTCCAGAGCATCTTAAAAATGCATCCTCCTGCACAGTGTTCAAAGGCAAACTATACAGTTTTCTTTTGGACAAATAGTTGCTGCTCGTTAAGAACTAATTATTCTCATTGTAAGGAAAACAAATATGGAAATGTAGCCGATAATAACGACACTGTATCTAGTGCTATTATTACTACTTTATTATTAACATTATTGTTAACATTTTTATTACAGCATTATTATTTTCTATGAAAGCTACATTTAATTTAACTATATGTATTACATTTAATTTAACTATATGTATTTGTTTTGTTTCTTTGCTCTGATCTTAATAATCCGAAAGCTTTCTTTCAATACCAGATCTACTACTTTATTATTAACATTATTGTTAACATTTTTATTACAGTATTTTTATTTTCTAGGATACCATTATTTAATTTAAAAAAAGTAACTTAAAAGTTACTTTTAGATTGTATTAGAAAACCATTGTACAAAAATGGAAAGAAATGTTTGTTTGTTTTTTTGTACATATTGAGTTAAAGTTTACTGGGAATAAACCTCTATTGCTATATAAGAGAATTTACCAATAGAGGCAAAATGTGCTTGAATCTGCTAGCCTCGGGAGAGTAAAAGACTCACATTTATCAAATGGACAGTGCGGATCTGACATAATAGATAACGCAATCATA
>JAXCGZ010021288.1:47500-50000 GCA_037179515.1 Halocaridina rubra | reverse complement strand
TCATTGTTTTATGTAATGGGCTTTTCCTACCATTTTAGACTGTATGTTAACAGTTCAGTGTTATTAATATACGTATAAATATATATACATGCCCACATATACACATCCAAGGGCATAAAAAGAATAAAAAAATGTGTTAGATAATAAACAAAATTTAAATATAAAAATAAAAATATTGGGAAAGATGAGACTAATGCTAATACTAATACGAAAACCACAGTAATAATACTAAAGTAATATAAATACCAAAATTGCTAACAATAGTAACAACAGCAACAACCAATAGGCTAATAATAATAATATAAATAGTAACAAAAACAACAGCAACAATAATAATGAAAATAATAATGATAATAGTAAAGTAATACCACAAATAAAGAAACAATAATAAATAAATAAATAAATAAATAAATACAAAATACACAATGAAAATCTACAATGTGGTTGGGGCTTATCTTGCGGACTGACTTCGTTGAAGCTGGATATAAATGGTATGTCAATGGAGCAGGTAAGGAGAGATTGTAATAGCTAAGAATGAGTAAAGAAAAACTGTGTAAAAGTGACGCAGTTCAAAGGGATTTCTCGCACCTGCTATCTCAGCTAACTGTGACAGGCAGATGTGATGAGGTAGCGTTCCCGTGTAAAAAAGTAGTGGAGATAAACCACTGTTGTACCTCACTGCAGAAAGCCTTGCCCACCTAACATGCAGTTGAATCAAACAGGATTTTGGTAGGGTTTTGTGTTACCCCTTTCTTCCCTAGGAGTTAAGTGGCGTGTATGAGGTGTGTCTTGGCCTGTTAGGAATGTATGTTCTTTGGCGTAGGCCACCCTACTTACAAGGAGGAATGGGGCCATTGTATATAGAAGTTGTGTTGCATATATTTATATATATATATATATATATATATATATATATATATATATATATATATATATATATATATATATATATATATATGTATATATATATATATATATATATATATATATATATATGTATATATATATATATATATATATATATATATATATATATATATATATATATATATATATATATATATATATATATATATATATATATATATATATATATATATATATATATAAATATATATATATATATATATATATATATATATATATATATATATATATATATATATATATATATATATATATATATATATATATATATATATATATATATATATATATATATATATATATATATATATATATATATATATATATATATATATGTGCGTGTGTGTGTGTGTGTGTGTGTGTGTGTGTGTGTGTGTGTGAGTGAAATTTCAATTTTTCATAGGCCAAAAGGATACATATTAGAATGGACAATATACTCATCGACAACAGGTTAAACATATTTCATAGGACATGCCACCATCATAAAATTAGACAGTCTCTGTTAGATTTGATTTTTCTTATATTTTTTTTAATGGTGATTTATTCTTTTATAGTTTTTGTTCATTTTCAATATATTTTTTCTACATCTTTTACACATGTTGCTTAATTCATATATTATGCATGTAATATTTTCTTATATTTTTCTTATTTCTTATTTATAAAAAAGCTAATATTCAATTATTGATATTATTTATTCTGTTACCAATGCGTAGGGCTTGTCCTCTAACATTGACTGGTATATATATTTACATTACTTAGTACCTATTCAAAATCCTTTAGGGACGTTGTATTCTTCATTTCTTTTCTTTTGCTTATTGTATATGTATTCTTGTATCGTACTTTGAGATTGTGTTCAGCTAAGGTCACGAAATTCATACATAGCTCTTATATTTTTCATGTTTTATTTAATAGGCCTTTTCCACCTACCATAAATACACACAAACAAACTTTATATATTATATATATATATATATATATATATATATATATATATATATATATATATATATATATATGCATATATTTACATATGTGCATACACACAAATTTATATATATATATATATATATATATATATATATATATATATATATATATATATATATATATATATATATATATATATATATATATATATATATATATATATATATATATATATATATATATATATATATATATATATATATATATATATGTATATATATATATATATATATATATATATATATATATATATATATATATATATATATATATATATATATATATATATATATATATATATATATATATATACCTGTCTAGCCATGCTTCAGAGGACCCATTTTAAATCTCTCAATATAGTCTGTCCTTTAGTTTCCATTCCAAAAGCGGAGTCTGTGTCTACTGTAGCACTAACACTCCTATTGCAAGGCTCATGGATCTTGAAACTCCTGACGTTGATGTTCTCTGGGCTTAAAAACTATCTTTCCACTAAAACTATATATGTTTGCTTCAGCTACTGCTCTCCTAACTCCAATAATTTTGTGTCCTTCTGTGAATATTTGTCTTTTTGAAATGAGACCTTGCT
>JAXCGZ010021288.1:32500-42500 GCA_037179515.1 Halocaridina rubra | reverse complement strand
TGAAATATCAAATAAGCACATTACATATGTGAAAACATGAATCATTTTTTACCCCGACCGGGACTCGAACCTAGGACTTATGATTACTAAGTCAAGGCGCTACCACTACACCACAGAAGGTTAAAAGGAATCCAACCTTATAGTTTGTATCTGCTATACTTAGGAATGAACGCATTCTAACTGAATGCCACTATGTTCATATTACAGATTCCCCAACCTCACTCGTGGCTTCATTTTAGTTTTTAATTCAATTCCCAATCTCATTCGGGCCATGAAATAACCAATAAGCACATTACATATGTGAAAACATGAATCATCTTTTACCCCGACCGGGACTCGAACCTAGGACTTATGATTACTAAGTCAAGGCGCTACCACTACACCACAGAAGGCACATTACCATAAATACTGATTGAAGCTCCCTGTTCAATTCTTCACAGATTCTCTTCATCCGTCTCAGTGATGCTTCCATCAGCTCTCTTTAGCTTTAAAACCCTGTTCGTTGACAACCCTGTTCGTTGACCTTCAGTTTTCCTCTGATAAAACTGTAGAAATCCTTGAGATTATTTTCAGCCTTCCTGGTGATATCCCTTTCATAGTCACTCTCTTCTTTTCTTCTTTTATTTAGGTAATCATATCTTGCTCTTTTATAGGTCTGCCAGGTATATATGTTTTTTCTCCTTCTATACCTTCTGACATTTGTCTCTCCACTCCTTAGCTCTCTTACACTCATCATTGAACCAGTTCTCCCTGGCATGAATATCTCCTATTTTGGTGGAAGGTACACAACAATCTACTATCTTCTCCTATATCTCAAAGAAAGATGTCGTATATTTCTTGTACAGATTTGTTGTTAAATAAGGTCCTCCAATCAATAATTGCAAAAAGCTAATAAATTTTGATATAATCTCCTTTTGGATAGGCCCCCTCCCCTCATGTTCTCAGTGCCTCTAGTTTCAGGCAATACATTTTCGATGATATACTCCATAAACAACACACTGTGGTCACTTTTTCCAATTGGTGGTTCATACTCATTTTTTTTTTCAATATCCAACACATTATCTGCAAATACTAGATCAAGCAGCGATGGCCAATCTCCACACATGGCCCTTGTTGGTTCCAGTAAAAGTTGGTGTAGGAAATGCCCTACTACGCAATCTAGGAATCTTACCCCGAAAGAGTCCTCTCCACTGTTTGGGTCAAGATTTATCCAATCTATATCTTTATAATTGAAATCTCCCACAATCTAAATTTCTACATTTGCTCTTTTGACTTCCATAGTACCTATATGACTTTCCTCATAAACTTCTAGCCTATGTTGGTCCCTTGGTTGGTTATATAAAACAGTAATTATAATGCTCTCTGAACCGATATTTATGCAAGCAACAAGAAATTCCTTGAACTCACTTTCTATAGTAAAGTTATTTCTTCAACCTGAAATCTTTCACTGATAAGCAGTGCTATCCCTCCACCAGTCCTCTCAGATCTTTCAAACTTTAATATTCTGAAGCCTTTAGAAAAAATTGTGGCACTGTATCTGCTGCCTTACCAGTTATTCCATCCACATTTGTGTACAGCGGTCTTAATGAGGCCGCATCCCTACATCTTCTATCATTATCTTCTTTATCTTCCTTATGGTTGGAAGAAATCTTCTCCTTTTCCTATCTTCCCTTATTTAGCCTTCTAGCTTCTTGCGACAAGATTTTGATTCTTTCCATCTTTTTCTGAGTTCTTTATGGTCTAGTGAACACTGTTTCGAATTCTTAAAGGTCTTTCCTCATCAATATTGCTCTACATGTGTCCCCTCTATCAAAGGTTACTTTCATTGATCTTGCCTTTCCTTCCATAGAATATTTACCAAGTTGGTGAATGTTCACATTATTCTCCGGATTACATACTACTCCAAGCTTCCTTATCAGGTCTAAAACCCAACCTTTAGTTTGTTCACGTCTCCCCTTCCCTGTTGACTCCTGGGATTCACTTATGCATGAGATAACCAATGTCTTCTCTTTATCAGGTGCCCGTTTAATCAGTGGATTAGCCCTTTCCATCACATCTTTCATTATTTATATCGCTGTTTCTTTGTAGTCCACCGTTTGTACGTTTTCCATTTCCACCACCCTCAGAGTCTCTTTTGCTGCCACATTCCCCTATTCCACATCAGCAAAGGAAGTTTTCATGGCATCATGTTTCGTATTCAGCTCCTGAAATTCTTTTCTGAACTGTTTGATGTATTCCCACAATCTCGTGTCTCTCAAAAGAGAGCAGTGAACAAACATTCAATTCACTTACGTTGTCATTGAATTGTTTGTTGTTTTTCTAGTCCTTTTCTCTCTTGTCTCTACTCATATTCCGAATATTATTAAGCATGTTCATTACAAGGGTATCAAGTTCCTTAAATTCTTGTTTCAGGCTTCTAACAGCTACTCTCCCTACTACAACCCACGGTGATCCACTATCACCTCTCCCCAACCATTGGATGGGGGGGGGGTTAGGGACAGAGATGGATTCATTTTGATGTTTAGACTTTCACAGAATATAGAAAGAAATTTTTTTTTTATTTAGCTTCACACAGAATTGCTATATCTTCATATGAGAACTCATTTAGTTAATTAGTTCATCTCTTTTCTGGTAACACACATCCTTACTCAATATTTGACTTTGGTAATTAAAGAAGAAAGATACAAAACAAAAGCCCACATGAAGGAAAATTCGAATATGCAACAGAGGAGATAAACACTTGTTCATAACCTTTCTCTTCCCCTTCATCTTAATGTTTCTCGTGCCCAAGCCTTTATTGATGAGGGCAGTTTTTTTTTTATTTTTGCCTTTCCAAGTGTCACACTCATTAAAAAAGTATGTATGTATGTATGTGATTACCTAATTGTGATTTCCTAATTGTGTTTACGGGAAAGAGCCCAAAGCTCGTATCTTCCCGTCTCCTGATCGGTTCCATTTTATACTTAGTGATACTTATCATACCTGTCCTTAAAACTATGGATTGAGATAGCATTAACTACCTCCTCGCTTAGCCAATTCCAATTATCAACTACTCTTACACTGAAAAAGTATTTCCTTACATCCTGCAAAGAAGTTTTCTTACGAAGCTTCAAACTATGACCTCTAGTTCTAGAGCCAGCCATATCAAAATATCGATCCCTATCCACTCTATCATAACCATGAAGGAATTTAAAGACTGTCACCATATCCCCCCTCACTCTTCTAGCTTCGAGTGATGGTAAGTCTAATTCCCTCAGCCTCTCATCATAACTGAGATTGCGTATTTCTGGCACCAGATTCGTGGCATGTCTTTGAAATTTTTCAAGCTTAGCTATGTGCTTTTTCAAGTGCGGATTCCAAAAGGGGGCTGCATATTCCAGTTTTGGCCTCACATAGGTTACATAAATATTTCTGAACATTTCCTTGTCCATGTGCCTGAAGGCTACCCTTACATTTGATAAGAATGCATATGCTGCCCTTACTATGCCATTTTTATGTATTTCTGGAGACAAATCTGCCAGTATGTTTACTCCTAGATCTCTCTCATTTTCTGTCTCTTGAAGTTGTACTCCAGCCACCGAGTAGTCAAGCTTGGGCCTTTTTGCACTTGTACCCATTCTCATTACCTTACATTTTGAAGTATTGAATTTCATTAGCCACTTTTCTGACCACTCATGCAGATTATTTAGATCCTCCTGAAGTTCTCTACCATTGTTCTCGTTTTTTACTTTCTTCACAATCTTTGCATCATCTGCAAACATATTCATGAATGAATTTACAGACTCTGGTAGGTCATTTACATATGCAAGGAACAAAAGTGGCCCTAAAACTGAACCCTGTGGAACTCCACTACTAACTCTTCTCCATTCAGACACTGAGTGTCTTACTCTAACCCTCTGTTCCCTTCCTTCTGAGTAAGTATTTATCCATTCCAAAACATTTCCACCTATTCTAGCCATTGATTACAGCTTCCTAATAAGTCTCCCACGTGGAACAGTGTCAAACGCATTCTGGAAGTCTAGGAATATGCAATCTGCCCAGCCCTCTCTTTCCTGTAAGATTTGGCTTACCTCATCATAAAATTCTAATAAGTTTGTTACTGTTGATTTACCTTCTCTGAAGCCATGTTGCCTCACTGACAAAAAGTTGAAGGATTCCAAGTGAAGAGAGATATGTTTCCTTAGTAGTTTCTCCATAAGTTTGCAAACTATGCTGGTCAAGGAAACTGGTCTATAGTTCAGAGCCGTATCCCTCCTTCCCTTTTTGAAGATAGGTATCACATTTGCTTGTTTCCAGCATCTTGGAATCTCCCCCGACTCCAGTGACTCCTTAAATATGATACTTAGTGCCACTGATATTGTGTTTGCGCATTTTTTAAGCACATGAGGGGATATGTCATCAGGAACTGTAGCTTTATGAACATCTAAATCCATCAGCGCTTTGCATACCTCTGTGGCTGTAAGGTTGATGTTCTCTAATACCGGCCCTTGAGCTTCTATCACTGCAATCTGAGGGGGTGGGGTATTTTCTACTGTAAATACTGACTGAAACTCCTTGTTCAATTCTTTGCAGATCTCTTCATCCGTCTCAGTGATGCTTCCATCCGCTCTCTTTAGCCTTAAAACCTGTTCTTTTACCTTCAGTTTTCCTCTGATAAAGCTGTGGAAAAGCTTGGGATTTTCTTTAGCCTTCCTGGTGATGTCCCTCTCATAGTCTCTCTCTGCCTCTCTCCTTTTACTTAGGTAGTCATTTCTTGCTCTTTTATAGGTTTGCCAGGCATTTATGTTTTTTCTCCGCCTATACCTTTTCCAACATTTGTCTCTCCACTCCTTAGCTCTTTTACACCCATTATCGAACCATTTCTCTCTGGCATGAATTACACCTACTTTGGTGACAGGTATGCAGCAATCTACTATCTTCCCATATTTCTCAGAAAAGATGTCATACATTTCTTGTACAGATTTGTTGTAAAATAAGGTTCTCCAGTCAATAACTGCAAAAAGCTCATTCATTTTGATGTAATCTCCTTTTGGATAGTTCCTCCTCATGTCCTCAGTGCCTCTACTCTTAGGCAGAATATCTTCAATGATATACTCCATCAACAACACACAGTGGTCACTCTTTCCAATTGGTGGTTCATACTCAATTTTTTCAATATCCAACACATTATCTGTGAACACTAGATCAAGTAGTGATAGCTCATCCCCACCCCTGGCCCTTGTTGGCTCCATTACATGTTGGTGTAGGATATTCCCTTGTACGCAATCTAGGAATCTTGCCCCGAATGAGTCCTCACCACTGTGTGGGTCAAGATTTATCCAATCTATCTCTTTATGATTAAAGTCTCCCATAATCAAAATCCTAAATTTTTTTTCCCATGCCATGTTAACAACTGAGTTTATGACTTCAATAGTACCTATATGACTTTCCTCATAAACTTCAAGCCTATTTTGGTTCCTTGGTGGGTTGTATACAACAGTTATTATAATGCTCTCTGACCCAGTATTTATGCCAGCAACAAGAAATTCCTTGAACTCACTTTCTATAGCCAAGTTTATTTCTTCAACTTGAATCCTTTAACTTATGAGCAGTGCTATCCCTCCACCAGTCCTCTCAGATCTTTCAACCCTTAGTATTCTGAAGCCCTTAGGAAAAACTGTGACACTGTTTATGTCCTCACTCAATTTAGTCTCTGTAATTGCTACTATATCTGCCTTACTGTTGTGAATCCTATCTTTTAATTCTACTGCCTTACCAGCTAATCCATCAGCATTTGTGTATAACAATCTTAATGAGGCCCCATCCCCTGATCTTCTGTCATTATCTTCTTTATCTCCCCTTTGTCTGGAAAAACTCTGTAACGAAAATTTTTCTTCTGTTCTTCATTTCTTTCATCATTTAACCTTCTTGCCTCTTGCAACAAGTTTTTGATCTTTCCCATCTCTTCCTGTGTTCTGTATCGTCTAATGAACACTTCTTTGAATTCTTGAAAGTCTTTTAGACTTTTTTCTCAACAATATTTCCCTACATGTTTCCCCTCTCTCAAAGGTTACTTTTGTTGGTCTCGGCTTTCCTTCCCTCGAATATTTACCTAGTTGGTGTATGTTTACAATATCCTCAGGACCACAAACTACTCCAAGCTTTCTTATCAGGTCTACAACCCTAGCTTTATTTTTTTCAAGTCTTCCATGCCATGTTGGCTCCTGGGATTCGCTTATGCCTGAGATTACCACTGTCTTCTCCTTGTCAAGTGCCTGTCTGATGAGTGGGTTTGCCCTTTTCATCACAACGTCTTTCATTTTTTTGATTACTGTCTCTTTATAGTCAACTGTTTGTATGTTTTCCAGTGCCACCGCCTTTACAGCCTCTTTTACTACCACATTACCCTTTAGTGCATCAGCAAAGGAAGTTTTCATGGCATCATTTTCCATATTCAGCTCCTGGAACTCTTTTCTGAACTGTTCAATGTTTTCCTTAATCTGGACATTCCAAGCAGCAATCTCGTCTCTCTCAGAAGAGAGCAGTGAACTAACATCTAATTCCTTTAGGTTGTCATTCAGCTGTTTGTTTTTATCTTCTTGTTTAGAAATCCTAGATTCTAGTTGACTCTTTTCCCCTTCCAGCTTCTTTATTCTTTTTTTTAGTTCCTTTCTCTCCTGCCCTTGTGCTTTATTTGCTTCCTCCTGTATGTATGTATGTATGTATGTATGTATGTATGTATGTATGTATGTATGTATGTATGTATGTATGTATGTATGTATGTATGTATGTATGTATGTATGTATGTATGTATGTATGTATGTATGTATGTATGTATGTATGCATGTATGTACAGCATGCATGTACGTATGTATGTATGTATGTATGTATGTATGTATGTATGTATGCATGTATGTATGTATGTATGTATGTATGTATGTATGTATGAAAATATTTATTTATTTATTTTATTATTTATTTGTTTGTTTATTTATGTATGTATGTATGTATGTATGTATGTATGTATGTATGTATGTATGTATGTATGTATGTATGTATGTATGTATGTATGTATGTATGTATGTATGTATGTATGTGATTACCTATGTGATTAACTATGTATGTATGTATGTATGTATGTATGTATGTATGTATGTATGTATGTATGTATGTATGTATGTATGTATGTATGTATGTATGTATGTATGTATGTATGTATGTATGTATGTATGTATGTATGTATGTATGTATGTATGTATGTATGTATGTATGTATATATGTATGTATGTATGTATGTATGTATGTATGTATGTATGTATGTATTATTATTATTATTATCACCTTAGCAGCCAAGCCTTTAATGGGAAAAAATGGTAATAACATAATAAAATTGACAATGTTATGCTTTTTGATAACTAAGTTCACTAATAATGGTTATGATAAGCCATTTTCAGCTTCCTTGTCTGTATCTGTGACATCGTCACATCAGATCAAACACATGCGATAATGCTGACCCCAGTGTGGTAATGATGAAGGCTGTTCTGCTTTGAGAGGATATAAAGACCATTGCACAGGACATTATGCATTTTTCTAGGTGTAGTAGTTGAATAATATGTCCGTGAATTACTTTATTTTGGGTTTGTCGGTTAATTCTTTGGTAAAATGCTTTGGATACCTTGTGTTTAGTAGTACCTAGAGATTTTCTGTGCACAATTATGAAAATTACTGCTCCATCTAAATGCATGGGTACTTGCGGTCACTTATCCGGGCCCCTTAAATAGAGAGGCTTTACATCAGGATCTTAATAATTAATAAAAGAAATAAAAGAAAATTAAGTGATTGCTTGGCATATAAGTTTATTGGTTTGGATATGTAAACGATCGCTTAAAGTATGAGCACTGTTTTATTTCTAGAATTTAGAAAGCTATTACTGTGTCTTAGTCCTGTTAGAAAGCTGCAGTGCAGAATATAAGCATATACACAACCTGTTTGATTTAATTTAACAACTTCCCGAGTATCCTTAACTTATTCAATATTGAAATTAGGTGCCCCTTTCAAACAAGTTGGTTAGATTTTGTTTTTCGAAGAAAGAAAGCTCTGTCTTTTTCTGACACCATTATTACGAGTGAACGCAAAGCAAAACCAGACAAGAGTATGAAGACAAATTAAATGTTTCGCCTTTTTCAAGATTCTGCCTTTGGTGGGTAATTTTTCAGGTGGAAAATCATTTGAGCAAAAATTAAACATGCCTTGAGTTGCCAACAGAAGAGATAAAACCTGTAAATAAGGTTAACCCAGGCGCAGCTCGCCAGCCACTAGTCTTGCTCCTTCACATATTGCAAAGACATCTACATTCACTCCTGCAGTCAATCATACAGTTCCAAATGATATGCCAATGGTATCCTTATATGATCCTACTGCTGAAGATCTCCAACTAGAGGGAATACCCAAATCTGTAACAGCAAGGGACTTTCCTATTCCGGGATAATGTAACATTAACAATACTAAAAGAATAGATTACTGGATTCTAGCTGGGCCATCATCATGTCAGAATCATGACAGAATTCATTTCACACTCACAAAGAGTTCATATAGGAAATATAGAAGATACTAGGCAAAGTAGGCACTAGGAACGTATTTAGCGAGCTATGGCTAGTGTGTCAAAGGTGAATGGTTGCTCTATTCGCTATCACAAGCTCCTTTGTACTGCTTTGAAAGTCGCCAATTGTCCAAAATTGGATCTTATCTTGCTACATCAGTATTCAGTGGTATTCTTCAACATGGCTTAGCAACTTGGTAAGTGCATGATGGAAGTTTTAATTCAGCATAAAGAGACTGAAAACAGATTTTGCTACTTGACAAGATCTTATTACAACTGGAATATTGGCATGAGTTTTGACGCATGAGGTTTCTGTTATTCGCTTTCTTGACTCCAGAGTCTTAAAAAAAAAAAAAAAATATATATATATATATATATATATATATATATATATATATATATATATATATATATATATATATATATATATATATATATATATATAAATATATATATATATTTATATATATATATATATATATATATATATATATATATATATATATATATATATATATATATATATATATATATATATATATATATATATATATATATATATATATATATATATATATATATATATATATATATATATATATATATATATATATATATATATATATATATATATATATATATATATATATATATATATATATATATATATATATATATATATATATATATATATATATATATATATATATATATATATATACATATATATATATATATATATATATATATATATATATATATATATATATATATATATATATATATATATATATATTTATATATATATATATATATATATATATATATATATATATATATATATATATATATATATATATATATATATATATATAAAGTTATTGGGTCAACAATAAATAGAAGAGATTTAGGTATTTTAGAGCTACTGAGTGAAACTGAACCTTATTTGAAAAAAAAAGCATTTAAGGCTTCATGGAAATCCTGGAAAGGGGAACCCATGTTATTTGCATGCAAATATTTGTGAGGAATTCATTAAATTAATGAGGCAACATGTTCCCTGTAGTATTCTTAAAGATATAATATTTCAAGTATTTTTTAATAAGTGTGAATACCTCTCCAGACATCTTCCACACTAATCAACTGTCATTAACTATCAGGTATATTTAAGGATTTGAGCTAGTAGAATGTTTCATTACGCTCATTCTTATCTTTTCTCATGGAATAAATGATCTAGCAGATATTGTTGTGATATCCTTACCGAGAATAAAATTTGACCATCAAGCTACCGTGGACAGTCGCATGATAATTCCTCAAGAATGTCTGGACGCCATACTGGACTGCAAGCTCGGATTCAACACGTGAATGAGTTTGCCATCCAAGTCCCCAGTGCTGAACACACTCTAAACTTAGTGGGCATAAAAG
>JAXCGZ010021288.1:0-27500 GCA_037179515.1 Halocaridina rubra | reverse complement strand
ATTTCTTGTACACCTCATAACCTTACTCTTTCCCACATTCACTCGCAACTTCCTTCTCTCACACTCCATTCCAAATTCTGACACTAACTGCCACAGTTTTTCCTCTGAATCTTCCACCATCACAGTATCATCTGAAAACAGCAACTGATTCAGCTCCCACTCGTTATCATCCCCATCTACCATTCTCAAACCTCGACCACACACTCGCTCATTCACCTCTCTTACAACTCCATAAATATACAAATTGAACAGCCATGGTGACATCACACATCCCTGTCTCAGTCCCACACTGACTAGAAATCACTCACTCACTTCATTCCCTACCCTAACACAAGCTCTACTGCCCTCATACAAACTCTTCACTTCACGCAACAATTTATCATTAATTCCATATAATCTCAAAACATTCCACATAGCCTCTCTATCAGCCCTAACTATAAAAATCTGATCTATGCAACCTCTACCTCTCCTAAAACCACTCTGCACTTCCGCGATCACATATTCTGTCTTATCCCTAAGCCTATTAACCAGTATCCTACCATCCACATTTCCTTCCACACTCAACAAACTTATACCCCTAAAATTACTGCATTCATACATATCTCCCTTACCTTTTTATAGGGGCACTATACAGGCAATCACCCATTCCACTGGCACCAATGACAACATAAAGCATATATTAAACACTCTCACTAACCATTCCAATGCAGTCACACCTCCTTCTTTCAACATCTCCGCTCTCACACCATCCATTCCAGGTGCTTTACCTGCTTTCGCTTCATACAATGCCCTTTTCACTTCCTCTATTGTAATCTCTCTATAATTTTTATCTCCCATTACTGGCACTTGAACACCCACACTGCCACTATAGCTGCCTCTCTATCTTCCTCAACATTCAGCAAGCACTCAAAATATTCTACCCACCTTCTCCCTGCATCGTTCCCTCTTAACATCTGGCCATTCACATCTTTCACTGTCTCTTCCATCCTCGATCCACCCTACTCTACTCTCTTCACTTCTTTCCAAAACTTCTTTTTATTTTCCTCATATGACCTACTAAAATCCTTTCCCCACCTAACATTTGCCAACCTCTTCTCTTCCTCTACCTTCCGCTTGGTTTCCACATTTTTCTCCCTATATCTTTCATACTTCTCACTACTTTTACGCTGCAGCCAGTGTATTTATATATACGTATATATATATATATATATATATATATATATATATATATATATATATATATATATATATATATATATATATATATATATATATATATATATATATATATATATATATATATATATATATATATATATATATATATATATATATATATATATATATATATATATATATATATATATATATATATATATATATATATATATATATATATATATATATATATATATATATATATATATATATATATATATATATATATATATATATATATATATATATATATATATATATATATATATATATATATATATATATATATATATATATATATATATATATATATATATATATATATATATATATATATATATATATATATATATATATATATATATATATATATATATATATATATATATATATATATATATATATATATATATATATATATATATATATATATATATATATATATATATATATATATATATATATATATATATATATATATATATATATATATATATATATATATATATATATATATATATATATATATATATATATATATATATATATATATAAATATATATATTTAAATATATATATATATATATATATATATATATATATATATATATATATATATATATATATATATATATATATATATATATATATATATATATATATATATATATATATATATATATATATATATATATATATATATATATATATATATATATATATATATATATATATATATATATATATATATATATATATATATATATATATATATATATATATATATATATATATATATATATATATATATATATATATATATATATATATATATATATATATGTATATATATATATATATATATATATATATATATATATATATATATATATATATATATATATATATATATATATATATATATATATATATATATATATATATATATATATATATATATATATATATATATATATATATATATATATATATATATATATATATATATATATTCACTGATGAAGGTATGGGGCAAGGGTTCACTTTCTTATGACAGAGTTAATAACTGACTTGTTTTCCACACTGTCCAATGGAAGGCTTGGGTAGATTCCCAAGGATTATTGCTATTGAGCATTTTAATATTATTAGTTGAATATTCACAAGTTTGAGCCAGAAACTCTTTCATATTTTATCATGCTGCTATTGACAAAGGTTGTATACGGTTTGCTCTATGCTTTAGGAAGTGTGATGTTTAAGTTATCTCTCTTTGATTTGTAATGTTTGAATTTTGTTTTCTGTGATCCTATGGGGGGCATGTACCCCATAGATGAAATATGACCCCTGAATGCCCCTGCCAATCGGCAAGGACATAAAATTGCTTTCTCAATCAATTACTTGAGAAATACAATGTGTGACCCAAAGGTTCATTCTCTTGGCATAATTGTTATTCATTGCAAAAGAACAAAGAAATTAGGTTTCGATCAATTTCTGGAAATACTCTTGGCTCGACATTATAACGGAAACACTGAGTTGGTTTAGTTAGCAATCCTTGCCAGTGGTATGGATTTTTGTGTAAGCTGAAATATCAATAATGATCAAAAACAGTTATATAATATTCTAGACTAACTCTTAATTGCATATATTCCAGCAATCATACCATTTATTTTGTTAATACATTGTATTCTGATATTATTTGGCCATAAATTTAATCACCATTTAATTTTTTTTCTTCTAATTCTTATCACGCTTTATTTTCGACAAGTAAAATGGAACAATATATGGAAGTAATGGTACTATTCAGTGTAGTGTAGATTTCGAATGACTGGGACAATTGAAATATTGATCGATCATTTGCTCAAACTGTTTTTCTTGTTTGATAGAGTACGAAATCATATTCACCTTAGAAAGACAATTTTTGAAACACTAATGTAATAATTTGCCTGCTTTACAGTGTTCATTCCATCCCGAAAGATATCAGTGTTAATGACTCGAGGCAGTCATTTCATACAGCAAATACAATCTGAACATAGGTCTAGGCTTGTACCGCCTTAGCAAATTTCTCAGAACTTTGGCCAGTATAACCAGAAATTTAGTAATTTGTATCATGAAAATAAATATGTCCCGTGGGAACATGCCCCCTGACCACCTTAGCCACTTCGCGCCTATAGCACTCACATCTCTCTGCCCCTCCCCCCCAAAAAATGTTTACTGGTCCCAAGCCTCTTCCACAATCAAATCCCTCAAGTGTAGCCACTTAAAGGAATTATTGTAACTTTTACATCAAGACTTAATACATATTCTTCCACAATCATTATTACAAAACTGAATATTTTCCTTTATTGTAATTCAGATGAATTAATTAGTAATCTAATTTATCAGGAATGATCTTTAGATGACAAAATAGTATGAGGCAGCTTTTATGCCCACTAAGTTTAGAGTGTGTTCAGCACTGGGGACTTGGATGGCAAACTCATTCACGTGTTGAATCCGAGCTTGCAGTCCAGTATGGCGTCCAGACATACTTGAGGAATTATCATGCCACTGTCCACGGTAGCTTGATGGTCAAATTTTATTCTCGATAAGGATATCACAACAATATCTGCTAGATAATTTATTCCATGAGAAAAGATAAGAATGAGCGTAATGAAACATTCTACTAGCTCAAATCCTTAAATATACCTGATAGTTAATGACAGTTGATTAGTGTGAGAGATGTCTGGAGAGGTATTCACACTTATTAAAAAATACTTGAAATATTATATCTTTAGGAATACTACAGGGAACATGTTGCCGTCATTAATTTAATGAATTCCTCACAAATATTTGCATGCAAATAACATGGGTTCCCCTTTCCAGGATTTCCATGAAGCCTTAAATACTTTTTTTTTCAAATAAGGTTCAGCTCCACTCAGTAGCTCTAAAATACCTAAATCACTTCTATTTATTGTTGACCCAATTACTTTATATATATATATATATATATATATATATATATATATATATATATATATATATATATATATATATATATATATATATATATATATATATATATATATATATATATATATATATATATATATATATATATATATATATATATATATATTATATATATATATATATATATATATATATATATATATATATATATATATATATATATATATATATATATATATATATATATATATATATATATATATATATATATATATATATATATATATATATATATATATATATATATATATATATATATATATATATATATATATATATATATATATATATATATATATATATATATATATATATATATATATATATATATATATATATATATATATATATATATATATATATATATATATATATATATATATATATATATATATATATATATATATATATATATATATATATATATATATATATATATATATATATATATATATATATATATATATATATATATATATATATATATATATATATATATATATATATATATATATATATATATATATATATATATATATATATATATATATATATATATATATATATATATATATATATATATATATATATATATATATATATATATATATTTATTTATTTATTTATTTTTTTAAGGCTCTGGAGTCAAGAAAGCGAATAACAGAAACCTCATGCGTCAAAACTCATGCCAATATTCCAGTTGTAATAAGATCTTGTCAAGTAGCAAAATCTGTTTCCAGTCTCTTTATGCTGAATTAAAAGTTCCATCATGCACTTACCAAGTTGCTAAGCCATGTTGAAGAATACCACTGAATACTGATGTAGCAAGATAAGATCCAATTTTGGACAATTGGCGACTTTCAAAGCAGTACAAAGGAGCTTGTGATAGCGAATAGAGCAACCATTCACCTTTGACACACTAGTCATAGCTCGCTAAATACGTTCCTAGTGCCTACTTTGCCTAGTATCTTCTATATTTCCTATATGAACTCTTTGTGAGTGTGAAATGAATTCTGTCATGATTCTGACATGATGGGCCCAGCTAGAATCCAGTAATCTATTCTTTTAGTATTGTTAATGTTACATTATCCCGGAATCGGAAAGTCCCTTGCTGTTACAGATTTGGGTATTCCCTCTAGTTGGAGATCTTCAGCAGTAGGATCATATAAGGATACCATTGGCATATCATTTGGAACTGTATGATTGACTGCAGGAGTGAATGTAGATGTCTTTGCAATATGTGAAGGTGTTAGACTTTGGCTGGAGGCTGTGTCTAATTTTGTCCTTATTTAGAGGTTTTATCTCTTCTGTTGGCAACTCAAGACATGTTTAATTTCTGCTCAAATGATTTTCCACCTGAAAAATTACCCACCAAAGGCAGAATCTTGAAAAAGGCGAAACATTTAATTTGTCTTCATACTCTTGTCTGGTTTTGCTTTGCGTTCACTCGTAATAATGGTGTCAGAAAAAGACAGAGCTTTCTTTCTTCGAAAAACAAAATCTAACCAACTTGTTTGAAAGGGGCACCTAATTACAATATTGAATAAGTTAAGGATGCTCGGGAAATTGTTAAATTAAATCAAACAGGTTGTGCATATGCTTATATTCTGCACTGCAGCTTTCTAACAGGACTAAGACACAGTAATAGCTTTCTAAATTCTAGAAATAAAACAGTGCTCATACTATAAGCGATCGTTTACATATCCAAACCAATAAACTTATATGCCAAGCAATCACTTAATTTTCTTTTATTTCTTTTATTAATTATTAAGATCCTGATGTAAAGCCTCTCTATTTAAGGGGCCCGGATAAGTGACCGCAAGTACCCATGCATTTAGATGGAGCAGTAATTTTCATAATTGTGCACAGAAAATCTCTAGGTACTACTAAACACAAGGTATCCAACCCATTTTACCAAAGAATTAACCGACAAACGCAAAATAAAGTAATTCACGAACATATTATTCAACTACTACACCTAGAAAAATGCATAATGTCCTGTGCAATGGTCTTTATATCCTCTCAAAGCAGAACAGCCTTCAGCATTACCACACTGGGGTCAGCATTATCGCATGTGTTTGATCTGATGTGACGATGTCACAGATACAGACAAGGAAGCTGAAAATGGCTTACCATAACCATTATTAGTGAACTTAGTTATCAAAAAGAATAACATTGTCAATTTTATTATGTTATTACCATTTTTTCCCATTAAAGGCTTGGCTGCTAAGGTGATAATAATAATAATAATGCATACATACATACATACATACATACATACATACATACATACATACATACATACATACATACATACATACATACATACATACATACATACATACATACATACATACATACATACATACATACATACATACATATATACATACAAACATACATACATACATACATACATACATACATACATACATACATACATACATACATACATACATACATACATACATACATACATACATACATACATACATACATACATACATACATACATACATACATACATACATACATACATACATACATACATACATACATACATACATACATACATACATACATACATACATACATGCATGCTGTACATACATGCATACATACATACATACATACATACATACATACATACATACATACATACATACATACATACATACATACATACATACATACATACATACATACATACATACATACATACATACATACATACATACATACATACATACATACATACATACATACATGCATGCATACATACATACATACATACATACATACATACATACATACATACATACATACATACATACATACATACATACATACATACATATATACATACATACATACATACATACATACATACATACATACATACATACATACATACATACATACTTTTTTAATGAGTGTGACACTGGGAAAGGCAAAAATAAAAAAAAAACTTCCCTCATCAATAAAGGCTCGGGGACGAGAAACATTAAGATGAAGGGGAAGAGAAAGGTTATGAACAAGTGTTTATCTCCTCTGTTGCATATTCGAATTTTCCTTCATGTGGGCTTTTGTTTGGTATCTTTCTTCTTTAATTACCAAAGTCAAATATTGAGTAAGGATGTGTGTTACCAGAAAAGAGATGAACTAATTAACTAAATGAGTTCTCATATGAAGATATAGCAATTCTGTGTGAAGCTAAATAAAAAAAAATTTTCTTTCTATATTCTGTGAAAGGCTAAACATCAAAATGAATCCATCTCTGTCCCTAACCCCCCCATCCAATGGTTGGGGAGAGGTGATAGTGGATCACCGGGGGTTGTAGTAGGGAGAGTAGCTGTTAGAAGCCTGAAACAAGAATTTAAGGAACTTGATACCCTTGTAATGAACATGCTTAATAATATTCGGAATATGAGTAGAGAAATGAAAGAGAATGAATCAGAGAGGTAATAAAATCTTTGGAGGTGGCAAATTAGGCACAAGGACAAGAGAGAAAAGAACTAGAAAAACAACAAACAATTCAATGACAACGTAAGTGAATTGAATGTTTGTTCACTGCTCTCTTTTGAGAGACACGAGATTGTGGGAATACATCAAACAGTTCAGAAAAGAATTTCAGGAGCTGAATACGAAACATGATGCCATGAAAACTTCCTTTGCTGATGCGGAATAGGGGAATGCGGCAGCAAAGGAGACTGTGGGGGTGGTGGAAATGGAAAACGTACAAACGGTGGACTACAAAGAAACAGCGATAGAAATAATGAAAGATGTGATGGAAAGGGCTAATCCACTGATTAAACGGGCACCTGATAAAGAGAAGACATTGGTTATCTCATGCATAAGTGAATCCCAGGAGTCAACAGGGAAGGGGAGACGTGAACAAACTAAAGGTTGGGTTTTAGACCTGATAAGGAAGCTTGGAGTAGCATGTAATCCGGAGAATAATGTGAACATTCGCCAACTTGGTAAATATTCTATGGAAGGAAAGGCAAGATCAATGAAAGTAACCTTTGATAGAGGGGACACATGTAGAGCAATATTGATGAGGAAAGACCTTTAAGAATTCGAAACAGTGTTCACTAGACCATAAAGAACTCAGAAAAAGATGGAAAGAATCAAAATCTTGTCGCAAGAAGCTAGAAGGCTAAATGAGGGAAGATAGGAAAAGGAGAAGATTTCTTCCAGCCATAAGGAAGATAAAGAAGATAATGATAGAAGATGTAGGGATGCGGCCTCATTAAAACCGCTGTACACAAATGTGGATGGAATAACTGGTAAGGCAGTAGATACAGTGCCACAATTTTTTCTAAAGGCTTCAGAATATTAAGGTTTGAAAGATCTGAGAGGACTGGTGGAGAGATAGCACTGCTTATCAGTGAAAGATTTCAGGTTGAAGAAATAACTTTACTATAGAAAGTGAATTCAAGGAATTTCTTGTTGCTTGCATAAATATCGGTTCAGAGAGCATTATAATTACTGTTTTATATAACCTACCAAGGGACCAACATAGGCTAGAAGCTTATGAGGAAAGTCACATAGGTACTATGGAAGTCATAAGCTTAGATGTAAACATTGCACAAAAGAGCAAATGTAGAAATTTAGATTGTGGGAGATTTCAATTATATAGATATAGATTGAATAAATCTTGACCCACACAGTGGAGAGGACTCTTTCGGGGTAAGATTCCTAGATTGCGTAGTAGGGCATTTCCTACACCAACTTTTACTGGAACCAACAAGGGCCATGTGTGGAGATTGGCCATCGTTGCTTGATCTAGTATTTGCAGATAATGTGTTGGATATTGAAAAAAAAATGAGTATGAACCACCAATTGGAAAAAGTACTGCCTGAAACTAGAGGCACTGAGAACATGAGGGGAGGGGGCCTATCCAAAAGGAGATTATATCAAAATTAATTAGCTTTTTGCAATTATTGACTGGAGGACCTTATTTATCAACAAATCTGTACAAGAAATATACGACATCTTTCTGTGAGATATAGGAGAAGATAGTAGATTGTTGTGTACCTTCCACCAAAATAGGAGATATTCATGCCAGGGAGAACTGGTTCAATGATGAGTGTAAGAGAGCTAAGGAGTGGAGAGACAAATGTCAGAAGGAAAAGAAGGAGAAAAAACATATATACCTGGCAGACCTATAAAAGAGCAAGATATGATTACCTAAATAAAAGAAGAAAAGAAGAGAGTGACTATGAAAGGGATATCACCAGGAAGGCTGAAAATAATCTCAAGGATTTCTACAGTTTTATCAGAGGAAAACTGAAGGTCAACGAACAGGGTTGTCAACGAACAGGGTTTTAAAGCTAAAGAGAGCTGATGGAAGCATCACTGAGACGGATGAAGAGAATCTGTGAAGAATTGAACAGGGAGCTTCAATCAGTATTTATGGTAATGTGCCTTCTGTGGTGTAGTGGTAGCGCCTTGACTTAGTAAGCATAAGTCCTAGGTTCGAGTCCCGGTCGGGGTAAAAGATGATTCATGTTTTCACATATGTAATGTGCTTATTGGTTATTTCATGGCCCGAATGAGATTGGGAATTGAATTAAATACTAAAATGAAGCCACGAGTGAGGTAGGGAAATCTGTAATATGAACATAGTGGCATTCAGTTAGAATGTGTTCATTCCTAAGTATAGCAGATATAAGCTATAAGGTTGGATTCCTTTTAACCTTCTGTGGTGTAGTGGTAGCGCCTTGACTTAGTAATCATAAGTCCTAGGTTCGCGTCCCGGTCCGGGTAAAAAATGATTCATGTTTTCACATATGTAATGTGCTTATTGATTATTTCTTGGCCCGAATGAGATTGGGAATTGAATTAAATGCTAAAATGAAGCCACGAGTGAGGTTGGGGAATCTGTAATATGAACATAGTGGCATTCAGTTAGAATGCGTTCATTCCTAAGTATAGCAGATATATGCTATAAGGTTGGATTCCTTTTAACCTTCTGTGGTGTAGTGGTAGCGCCTTGACTTAGTAATCATAAGTCCTTGGTTCGCGTCCCGGTCCGGGTAAAAAATGATTCATGTTTTCACATATGTAATGTGCTTATTGATTATTTCATGGCCCGAATGAGATTGGGAATTGAATTAAGTGCTAAAATGAAGCCACGAGTGAGGTTGGGGAATCTGTAATATGAACATAGTGGCATTCAGTTAGAATGCGTTCATTCCTATGTATAGCAGATATAAGCTATAAGGTTGGATTCCTTTTAACCTTCTGTGGTGTAGTGGTAGCGCCTTGACTTAGTAATCATAAGTCCTAGGTTCGAGTCCCGATCGGGGTAAAAAATGATTCATATATATATAAATATATATATATATATATATATATATATATATATATATATATATATATATATATATATATATATATATATATATATATATATATATATATATATATATATATATATATATATATATATATATATATATATATATATATATATATATTGATTTATTTATTTGAGGCAGAATAGGCCAATAAATAAAACTCAAAGAGAAGCAAAGATGCACTATATATTACGTCTGGACTCAAGTCCACTTCATGTGTGCTGGAATCGTTTATAGTAGAATTGGCAGAAAAATGAGAGCCAAAGAGAGCCGCTTTGTCAGTGGAAGAGCATGCTATAGAGCCACCAGAATGAATGAGAGGGGGAAAGCTTGAGTTACAGAAGTTTTTGGTGAAGTTTTTGGCTAAGGACCAGAGGCATTTGACAGTGGGAGAGTAGTTAAGGTCATCAACTTTCCTTCATATAAAAGAAGCCTTAGACCTTCAAATCTGAGCAGTACAGCTACTTCTAGCTGCAATAAAAGTAGAACGTGTTAAATCTGAACTTGAGGCTTGGTAAGATCGGTGTGCCCGATTCCTGGCGTGGATATTCTTGGAGCAGGCACAGTGAAACCAAGGTTTAGGGGGAGAGAAAGTTTTTGTAGAGGATGGGATTTACGCCTCCATTCCTGAGGTCATGATCTCGGCAACTTTTAGGGCTACCTGATCAGGGTTGCGGAACCGAAAGCAGTAGTCATCCCATTTGAAGTCTAAGAGGAAGATACGTAAATTTTCACTTTGGGTATGCTCAAAGTGCCAATGGCGGCGCTGAGTAGGAGGGATTGGTGGAGGGGGATCGAAAATGGAAAAGATTGAGTCAACAGAATGGTTATATTTCTGAAGAGGGGAAAACACTGAATGAGAGTGTTCTCTAAATTATATTAGTGAACACGTAGATAAACAGAACACACAAATAAGATTATTGTTCATTGATTTCAGTTCTGCATTCAATACAATCCAACCCCACATCCTACTGAATAAACTTATGAGAATGGATGTAAACTGTTACCTTTTGAAGTGGATTTTCAGTTTCTTAACCCGGAGGCCACAGAATACCAAGATAAATGATGTTAAGTCTAACACAATTACCACCAACACAGGTGCACCCCAAGGTTGAGTCATATCTCCAGTATTGTTCACCCTATTTACAGAAGACTGTAGAAGCTTGTTCGGAAACTGTTCCATAATTAAGTATGCTGATGATACAGTTATTACCGGGAAAATTTTTAATGATGATTGTGAGGACTATATTACACAGGTTAATTATTTTGTCTATTGGTGTAAGATTAATTTTTTGGAACTAAATATAAAGAAGACAAAAGATATGTTAATTGATTTCAGAATACAAAACAAGTAATACCTGACCAAATTGTAATAACTCAGGAATGTGGTGAAAGAGTTAGTAATTATAATTACCTGGGATATGTGATAGATAATCAACTCAAAGGAAAGGAAAATACTGACTTGGTGTTAAAAAAATGTAACCAACGGCTTCATTTTATGCTTATGCATATATACACATAAGTAGTAAGATAATTAGCTTGTTCTATAAATCCATTATTGAATCTGTAAGCAACTTCTCATTAACCACATGGTATGGAAAATTGACATGTAAAGACAAGAAAAGTCTTTTAATAACTGTTAAAAAGAGCCTGAAATTTGGGACAGTTACTGAACCACTAGACACTCTGCATCAGGAAGAAGTAATAAAACAAGTAGAAATGATCATGCAGGATTGAACTCATCCACTCCACAGCTGTTACACATTTTTAAGGTCTGGAAGAAGGCTAGTATTGCCGGCGCAGCGTACAAATGGATTAAAAGATCCTTCATTCCAAAGAGAATTTTACTTTTTAACAATTTAAAAGTGGTGCACATGAGATAAGCCATTACATAACTGTGATGGATCGGTTTTTAATGTGATGGATATGTTTGTATCTCTTAATGTAGCTTTATGGGTGTGTGTATAATGTGTGTATGTGTATGGGTGTGCATGTTTGTATGTGTGTATTGGTGTATGTGTAATTGGGTAGGTATGTGGATATGTATATGTAAATGTGTATGTGTATGTACATGTACGTAGCCTATATGTTTGTGTGGGCCATGTTTTTTATACCATCTTATATTACCTTTATCTTGATTGTAGTAGGGGGCTCAGAGCCACAAAGAATATCATTTTGTATACTTAGTGTACTGCAATTTGACGATAAAGTTATCTATCTATCTATATGTACACCAAATTGAGTGACTTAATTCGTCGCACACTGACGTAGGAGGAAGTGAGGCCCTTGTAGTGGAAAATATGACTCAACTTCCTCTTTATTCACGGAGCTAAACTTGCTTAAATTTAATTACTTGATACAATATTTCTGTCTTATTATTATACATAGTGATGTTAATGATAACAATCATAACAGAAAATTATTTAGATTTATTCAACACAACCATGGAACCAGAGGTAACAACATAAATCTGATATGTCCACAGCCAAGAACAACTTTGTACAAATTTTCTATTCACCGTTTTGGCCCAAAATGTTGGAATGCATTACCAGAAGATTTAAAAGCAATAACTGGAATAACTTTATTTAAAAAGAAACTCAAACAGCATTTATTTACTAAACAAAATCAAGCAACTGTTGAATAATAATTAATACAGTATTAGTGCATCATTATGTACAGGTTAAGGTCAGGCTACTGTTTTGTTTTATTACAAGATAGGTATGAGATTACTATATTGGAGCTTTTGTTAACTATTGCCGTCATACTTTAAGTTATGTGAAATGTATATGAAACTGCCTGCCAAGGAGCTCTTGCTCAGCAGGCTAATGCCTCTGAATATAAAGTACATATTTATTCCTGTATATATACTGAATACTTGGCAATATATCTATGACTTGCTTTCTCTATTACTCACGATCTGGAGCAAATTATTAAACATCCTACTCGTGGTCCTGATCGACATAAATATGCAGCAAAGACTCTTCACCTATTTCTTACTTCTAACCCTTCAAACTACTCTTATTCTATGCTTTCCCCTCTTGGTAAATCAGACCACTCTGTGATCTCAATCTCTTCCATTTTCGCTCCCCCTCCACCAATCCCTCCTACTCAGCGCAGCCTTTAGCACTTTGAGAGTACCCAAAGTGAAAATTTGAGTAACATCCTCTTTGACTTCCCATGGGATGGCTACTGCTTTCGGATTCGCAACCCTGAGCAGGTAGCCCTAAAAGTTGCAGAGATCATGACCTCGGGAATGGAGGCATACATCCCCTCCTCTACGAAAACTTTCTCTACCCCTAAACCTTGGTTTGACTGTGCCTGCTCCATGGCTATCCAGGTCAGGAATCGGGCACACCGATCTCACCAAGCCTCACCTTCCGATTTAACCTGCTCCACTTTTATTGTAGATAGAAGTCGCTGTACTGCTCAGATTCGAAGGTCTAAGGCTTCTTTTATATGAAGGAAAGTTAATGACCTTAACTCCTCTCCCACTGACAAATGCTTCTGGTCCTTAGCCAAAAAGTACTCAAAAACGTTTTGTATATCAAGCTTTCTCCCTCTCATTTGTTCTGATGGTTTTATAGCTTGCTTTTCCACTGACAAAGCCACTCTCTTTGGCTCTCATTTTTCTGCCAACTCTTCTAGATGCGATTCCAGTGTATCTGTCCCTCAATCTTTACCCCTTTCTAACCCCATGCCCTCCCTTATCCTTTATTCACCCAAAGTTCATAAGGTTCTTCACTTGCTAAAGACAAACAAGGCATCTGGTCCCGATGGTATACCTGCAAGTTTCCGTAAGGAGCTTGCAGATGAGCTGGTTCCCGTGTTTTGACAATTATTTTTGCCTCATTTTGTCAGTCAGTATCTATCCTTCATCTTGAAAGCATGCTCTAGTTCAACCTGTTCCTAAGAAGGGTGACCGCTCTATTCCTTCAAACTACCAACATATTGTGCTAACTTCCTCTATTGCTAAAGTTTTCGAAACTTTGCTCATTGCTCACTTCTTGAAACAAAACACCTTAAATCTAACTCACTTCTATACGATCACCAGTACCACTTTCGCAAGGCAAGACCCACTGGTGATCCCCTGTCCTATCTTACTCATGCATGGTCATCTTTTCTGAGGAACTATTGGGAATTCTTTGTCATCGCCCTTGATATCTCTAAGGCTTTTGACAGAGTCGCAAAAGACTCTGTTAGCTATGCTCCCTGCCTATGGCTTTACCCCTTCTCTATATTCTCTGATTGCCAGTTTTCTTTCTGACCGTTTTATATTTGTAGTTGTAGATGATGCGACACCTAGCCCTTTCTCTGTTACCAGAGCTGTTCTACAGGGCTCTGTTTTTTCACCTGCTCAGTTTCTTTTCTTCATCAATGATCTTCTACAATCCCCATCTTCCTCTATTCTTCATGCCTTTGCTAGTGATTCTACCCTTCACTTTTCCTCTGCCTTTTCTTCACAACCTTCATCTGCTACTCGTAATCAGTCTTGTATCACTCTCTCTTCTACTCTCAACTCCGATTTGCAGAGGGTATGTGAGTGGGGCACTCAAAATTTAGTCAACTTCAATGCCTCCAAGACACAGTTTCTGGCTATCTCTTTATCTTCTTTTCCTCCTGATAACCCTATTGTCTTCGAAACTAACGAAATTTACCCTCTTAATTTTATCAACATTTAGGAATCCATATAGCCTCTAACTTTTCTTGGAGGAATCACCTAATCCAAATTTCTAAATCCTCATCCAAAAAATTGGAGACCTATAAAGGTTTTATCCGTCCCTGCTTAGAATACTGCTCACACTACTGGTGTGCTCCTTGAAAGAGTTGCATCTAAGACAGTAAAACACATTACTGATCCTTCTCTTATTTTTAATCTTGATTCTCTCTCTCCTCGCCATAAGAAATCATCCCTTTTTATTCTCTAACGCTACTGCTCCCATTGCTTTTCTGATGAGTAGGCGATTTGCATCCCTCCCCCACTGCCGAGACCACGTAATACTTGCCAAGCTGCTATCATCTCACAGATACTGTGTGTAGATTTGTAGCTCGCGGATTGGTCGGTGCAGCGACTGCTTCTTCCCATCTACCTCCAGACTCTGGAACTCTCTTTTTTATTCTGTATTTGCTAATTCTTATGACCTAGCTTCCTTCAAAAAGCGGATCTATCGTCGTCTCAGGGCCTAATCCTCCATATCTCTAGGTCCTCTGTACTTTGCCTATTTTTTCTATTTGTCGTTTTCCTTTGTGTAACATTACCTAATCTCTGCCTTGCCCATAATCTTTTCCTTTACCTTCATCTTGGCGCTTTCTCGTGTCTAGGCCTTTATTGATGAGGGCAGTTTTTGCCTGTCCCAGTGTCACGCTCACTGGAAAAAAAAAAAAAAAAAAAAAAATATATATATATATATATATATATATATATATATATATATATATATATATATACATACATATTGTGTGTGTGTGTGTGTGTGTGTGTGTGTGTGTGTGTGTGTGTGCAATTGCCTATTTGTATTTACTGGAAAGAGCCCCATGCTCGTAACTTCCCGTCTAGTTGTTGGTTCCATTTTTGCATTTAGTGATACTCACCATACTTGTCCTTAAAACTTTGGACTGAGTTATCATTAACTATCTGCTAGCTTAGCGAATTCCAGTCTTTAACTACTCCTACACTAAAAAGTACTTCCTTTCCTCCTTCAAAGAAGTTTTTTTTACGAAGCTGTAATCTATGACCTCTAGTTCTAGTGCCAGCCATATCGAAATATTGATCCCTATTCACTCTGTCATTACCATGAAGAAATTTAAAAACCGTCACCAAATCCCCCCTCATTCTTCTAACTTCGAGTAAGGATAAGCGAAATTTCTTCAGCTTCTCCTAATAACTGAGACTGCATATTTCCACTATTGAGTATTCAAGCTCGGGCCTTCTTGCACTTGTACCCATTCTCATTACCTTACATTTAGAAGCACTGAATTTCATCAGCAACTTTTCTGACCAATATTCCAAACTATTTAGGTTTTCCCAAAGTTCTCTACCATTATTCTCGTCTCTTACTTTCTTCACAATCTTTGCATTATCTGCAAACATATTCATGATAAACATTCACAGTCTTCTAGATCATATACATATAAAAGGAACAAAAGTAGCTCTAAAACTGAACCCTGTGGAACGCCACTACTAATCCTTCTCCATTCAGACACTGAGGATCTTTCTCTAACCTTCTGTTCCCTTCCTTCTAAGTAAGATTATATCCATTCCAAGACATTTCCACCTAAGCTCGCCATTATTTGCAGCTTCTTTATGTCTCCCATGTGAGACTGTATCAAATGCCTTCTGGAAGTCTAGGAATATCCAATCTGCTCAGCCCCTCTCTTTTCTGTAAGATTCAACTTACTTCATTATAAAATTCTAATAAGGTTTTTACTGTTAATCTACCTTCTCTTAAGCTATGTTGTCTCTCTGACAAAAAGTTGAAGGATTCCAATTGAAGAGAGATGTGTTTTCTTAGAAGTTTTTCCATTAATTTGCACACTATGCTGGTCAAGGAAACAGGTCTATTGTTTAGAGCTTTATCTCTCCTTCCATTTTTGAAGATAGGTACCGCGTTCTCTTATTTCCAGCATCTTGGAATCTCCCCAGATTCCAGCGATGCTTCAAATATGATACATAGTGCCGTCGATATTGATTTAGCGCATTTCTTAATATCATCAGGACCTGTAGGATTATGGGTATCTAGCCCCATCATCGGTTTGCATACCTCTCTGGATGAAAAGATGATGTTCTCTGATACTGGCCCATGAGGTCTCATCTCTGCAATCTGAGGGTTGGGGTATTTTCTCCTGCAAATTGTGATTGACGCTCCATGTTCAATTCTTCGCAGATCTCTTCATCCGTCACAGTGATACTTCCATCCGCTCTCTTTAGCTTTAAAACCTGTTCTTTGACCTTAAGTTTTCCTCTGATAAAGCTGTGGAAAGGTTTGGGATTTTCTTTAGCCTTCCTCGTGATACACTATGGATTGAGATAGCATTAACTACCTCCTCGCTTAGCCAATTCCAATTATCAACTACTCTTACACTGAAAAAGTATTTCCTTACATCCTGCAAAGAAGTTTTCTTACGAAGCTTCAAACTATGACCTCTAGTTCTAGAGCCAGCCATATCAAAATATCGATCCCTATCCACTCTATCATAACCATGAAGGAATTTAAAGACTGTCACCATATCCCCCCTCACTCTTCTTGCTTCGAGTGATGGTAAGTCTAATTCCCTCAGCCTCTCATCATAACTGAGATTGCGTATTTCTGGCACCAGTTTCGTGGCATGTCTTTGAACTTTTTCAAGCTTAGCTATGTGCTTTTTCAAGTGCGGATTCCAAAAGGGGGCTGCATATTCGAGTTTTGGCCTCACATAGGTTACATAAATATTTCTGAACATTTCCTTGTCCATGTGCCTGAAGGCTACCCTTACATTTGATAAGAATGCATATGCTGCCCTTACTATGCCATTTATATGTATTTCTGGAGACAAATCTGCCAGTATGTTTACTCCTAGATCTCTCTCATTTTCTGTCTCTTGAAGTTGTACTCCAGCCACCGAGTAGTCAAGCTTGGGCCTTCTTGCACTTGTACCCATTCTCATTACCTTACATTTTGAAGTATTGAATTTCATTAGCCACTTTTCTGACCACTCATGCAGATTATTTAGATCCTCCTGAAGTTCTCTACCATTGTTCTCGTTTTTTACTTTCTTCACAATCTTTGCATCATCTGCAAACATATTCATGAATGAATTTACAGACTCTGGTAGGTCATTTACATATACAAGGAACAAAAATGGCCCTAAAACTGAACCCTGTGGAACTCCACTACTAACTCTTCTCCATTCAGACACAGTGTCTTACTCTAACCCTCTGTTCCCTTCCTTCTAAGTAACTTTTTATCCATTCCAAAACATTTCCACCTATTCTAGCCATTGATTGCAGCTTCCTAATAAGTCTCCCATGTGGAATAGTGTCAAACGCTTTCTGGAAGTCTAGGAATATGCAATCTGCCCAGCCCTCTCTTTCCTGTAAGATTTGGCTTACCTCATCATAAAATTCTAATAAGTTTGTTACTGTTGATTTACCTTCTCTGAAGCCATATTGCCTCACTGACAAAAAGTTGAAGGATTCCAAGTGAAGAGAGATATGTTTCCTTAGTAGTTTCTCCATAACTTTGCAAAGTATGCTGGTCAAGGAAACTGGTCTATAGTTCAGAGCCGTATCCCTCCTTCCCTTTTTGAAGATAGGTATCACATTTGCTTGTTTCCAGCATCTTGGAATCTCCCCCGACTCCAGTGACTCCTTAAATATGATACTTAGTGCCACTGATATTGTGTTTGCGCATTTTTTAAGCACATGAGGGGATATGTCGTCAGGACCTGTAGCTGTATGAACATCTAAATCCATCAGCGCTTTGCATACCTCTGTGGCTGTAAGGTTGATGTTCTCTAATACCGGCCCTTGAGCTTCTATCACTGCAATCTGAGGGGGTGGGGTATTTTCTACTGTAAATACTGACTGAAACTCCTTGTTCAATTCTTTGCAGATCTCTTCATCCATCTCAGTGATGCTTCCATCCGCTCTCTTTAGCCTTAAAACCTGTTCTTTTACCTTCAGTTTTCCTCTGATAAAGCTGTGGAAAAGCTTGGGATTTTCTTTAGCCTTCCTGGTGATGTCCCTCTCATAGTCTCTCTCTGCCTCTCTCCTTTTACTTAGGTAGTCATTTCTTGCTCTTTTGTAGGTTTGCCAGGCATTTATGTTTTTTCTCCTCCTATACCTTTTCCAGCATTTGTCTCTCCACTCCTTAGCTCTTTTACACCCATTATCGAACCATTTCTCTCTGGCATGAATTACACCTACTTTGGTGACAGGTATGCAGCAATCTACTATCTTCCCATATTTCTCACAAAAGATGTCATACATTTCTTGTACAGATTTGTTGTAAAATAAGGTTCTCCAGTCAATAACTGCAAAAAGCTCATTCATTTTGATGTAATCTCCTTTCGGATAGTTCCTCCTCATGTCCTCAGTGCCTCTACTCTCAGGAAGAATATCTTCAATGATATACTCCATCAACAACACACAGTGGTCACTCTTTCCAATTGGTGGTTCATACTCAATTTTTTCAATATCCAACACATTATCTGTGAACACTAGATCAAGCAGTGATGGCTCATCCCCACCCCTGGCCCTTGTTGGTTCCATTACATGTTGGTGTAGGAAATTCCCTTGCACGCAATCTAGGAATCTTGCCCCAAATGAGTCCTCACCACTGTGTGGGTCAAGATTTATCCAATCTATCTCTTTATGATTAAAGTCTCCCATAATCAAAATCCTACATTTTTTTTCCCGTGCCATGTTAACAACTGAGTTTATGACTTCAATAGTACCTATATGACTTTCCTCATAAACTTCAAGCCTATATTGGTTCCTTGGTGGGTTGTATACAACAGTTATTACAATGCTCTCTGACCCAGTATTTATGCGAGCAACAAGAAATTCCTTGAACTCACTTTCTATAGCCAAGTTTATTTCTTTGACTTGAATCCTTTCACTTATGAGCAGTGCTATCCCTCCACCAGTCCTCTCAGATCTTTCAACCCTTAGTATTCTGAAGCCCTTAGGAAAAACTGTGACACTGTTTATGTCCTCACTCAACTTAGTCTCTGTAATTGCTACTATATCTGCCTTACTGTTGTGAATCCTATCTTTTAATTCTACTGCCTTACCAGCTAATCCATCAGCATTTGTGTATAACAATCTTAATGAGGCCCCATTCCCTGATCTTCTGTCATTATCTTCTTTATCTTCCCTTTGTCTGGAAGAACTCTGTAATGAAAATTTTTCTTCTCTTCTTCATTTCTTTCATCATTTAACCTTCTTGCCTCTTGCAACAAGATTATGATCTTTCCCATCTCTTCCTGTGTTCTGTATCGTCTAATGAGCACTTCTTTGAATTCTTGAAGGTCTTTTAGACTTTTTTTTCTGAACAATATTTCCCTACATGTTTCCCCTCTCTCAAAGGTTACTTTTGTTGGCCTCGGCTTTCCTTCCCTCGAATATTTACCTAGTTGGTGTATGTTTACAATATCCTCAGGACCACATACTACTCCAAGCTTTCTTATCAGGTCTACAACCCTAGCTTTATTTTCTTCAAGTCTCCCCTGCCATGTTGGCTCCTGGGATTCGCTTATGCCTGAGATTACCACTGTCTTCTCCTTATCAAGTGCCTGTCTGATGAGTGGGTTTGCCCTTTCCATCACAACATCTTTCATTTTTTTCGATTACTGTCTCAATATAGTCAACTGTTTGTATGTTTTCCAGTGCCACCACCTTTACAGCCTCTTTTACTGCCCCATTCCCCTTTAGTGCATCAGTAAAGGAAGTTTTCATGGCATCATTTTCCATATTCAGCTCCTGGAACTCTTTTCTGAACTGTTCAATGTTTTCCTTAATCTGGACATTCCAAGCAGCAATCTCGTCTCTCTCAGAAGAGAGCAGTGTGTGCGTGTGTGTGTGCATGGATGATGGGAGGTTAGGGATGTTACTAAAATTTAGTATTTTAGAAGTCACGAATATAATTATGTATTCATCTTCATAATATAGAAACGCTGAGGCAGTTCGTTGTTTCTTATATACTTCCATAACTCCCTTCATATCATATTTCCAATATTCTTCGTGAAATAGTTTATTTAATATATATATATATATATATATATATATATATATATATATATATATATATATATATATATATATATATATATATATATATATATATATATATATATATATATATATATATATAAATATATATATATATATATATATATATATATATATATATATATATATATATATATATATATATATATATATATATATATATATATATATATATATATATATATATATATATATATATATATATATATATATATATATATATATTATATATACATATATACATATACATATATATATATATATATATATATATATATATATATATATATATATATATATATATATATATATATATATATATATATATATATATATATATATATATATATATATATATATATATATATATATATATATATATATATATATATATATATATATATATATATATATATATATATATATATATATATATATATATATATATATATATATATATATATATATATATATATATATATATATATATATATATATATATATATATATATATATATATATATATATATATATATATATATATATATATATATATATATATATATATATATATATATATATATATATATATATATATATATATATATATATATATATATATATATATATATATATATATATATATATATATATATATATATATATATATATATATATATATAATATATATATATATATATATATATATATATATATATATATATATATATATATATATATATATATATATATATGTATATATATATATATATATATATATATATATATATATATATATATATATATATATATATATATATATATATATATATATATATATATATATATTATATATATATATATATATATATATATATATATATATATATATATATATATACATATATATATATATATATATATATATATATATATATATATATATATATATATATATATATATATATATATATATATATATATATATATATATATATATATATATATATATATGAATCATTTTTTTACCCCGACCGAGACTCGAACCTAGGACTTATGATTACTAAGTCAAGGCGCCTTGACTTAGTAATCATAAGTCCTAGGTTCGAGTCCCGGTCTGGGTAAAAAAAAATGATTCATGTTTTCACATATGTAATGTGCTTATTTTGTTATATATATATATATATATATATATATATATATATATATATATATATATATATATATATATATATATATATATATATATATATATATATATATATATATATATATATATATATATATATATATATATATATATATATATATATATATTATATATTTAAATATATATATATATATATATATATATATATATATATATATATATATATATATATATATATATATATATATATATATATATATATATATATATATATATATATATATATATATATATATTATATATATATATATATATATATATTTACACACACACACACACACACGAGTATGACACTGCGACAGACAAGAAAATTGCCCTCTTCAGGCCCGGATAATAAGAAAATTTTAAGAATAAGAAAAGCAGACGTTTCAGGACAAGGCAGAAATACAAAAAGGAAAAGGACAGGCTGTAAGAAAATTCGAAATATTGGGGACCTAGACATATATTAGGATTAGGCACTGAGATGACGATAGATCTGCTTTTTGAAGAAGGATATGTATAAAAATTGAGAATAAACAGTCAGAAGAACAGAGTTTAAAATCCTGGAGGTGCATGGGAAGAAGCAGTCGTTGCACCCACTGTTTATATGGTATTATGAATACTGTTTCAAATTTTTGAAGATCTAGTTCTTTTCTCAACAAAACCTCTTGGCAAGTGTTACACGGCCTTGGCAGTTGGGAGGGATGCAACTCTCCAACTCATCAGAGCAGCGATGGAAGTAGTAGTGACAGAAAAGAGAAGGGGATGCTACATTACAGCTAAGAGAAGAATTCAAATTAAAAGCAAGAGAAGGATCACTGATGAGTATGGCTGCGTTAGATTCAGCCCTGTCAAGGAGATAAATGTAAGAAGAAGCATCCCATATGTGTCTAAGCAGGGATGGATAAGGCCTTTAAGGATTTTATGTAACTGGAAAGAGAAAAATGAGAACATAGACGAAGCAGAGCTCCCAATTTTTCGGATGAAGATTTAGAAATTTGTATTTTATGACACTCCCAAGACAATTTACAGGCTATCTGGATTTCTAATATATTAAGAAAATTAAGAGGATATATTTCGATTGTTTGGAAGAAAATAGAGCTATCAGGAGGAGATAAAGATAGAGTTGGCTAGAAATTGAACCTGAGGCATTAAATTTAATTAAGTCTTGGGTACCTGACTCAGTTACCCTCCGGAATTCGTAGTTGATAGCAGAAGTAAGAGTGATGCGAGACTGATTACGAGTAGCAGATGAAGGTTGTGAATAGAAGGAAAAGAAAAATTAATACTGTAGCGAATATTTTAGACAGTTCATCTGCAAATTCCTTAAGGAACTTTGCAGGGATACCATTGGGTCCTGATGCCTTGTTTATCTTTATAGACCAAAGAACCTTATTGACTTTGCTTGAAGAAAGAATAAGGGAGGGCATATGGTTAGAGAGGGGCAAAGTACAAGGAACAGTGATATAGAATCGCTTTTAGAGGAGTTAGAAGAAATATGAGAGCCATAGAGAGTTGCTTTGTCAGTGGGAGAACAAGCTAGATGAGGGGATGAAAGCCTCCTTTTCCAAGGTTATGATTTCAAAACCTTTTAGGATTACCTGATCAGGGTTGCGGGTCCAAAAGCAGTAGTAATACCATGGGAAGTCAAGGATAGCATTATGCATATCCTCTTGTTGGGTATTTTCAAAGTGCTCGTAACGGCGCTGAGTAGGAGGAATTGATGGAGGGGGAGTAATTATGGACGAGACTGAGCTACAATATTCTTGGTGATCGGGGAATCTAAGTAGGATGCTTGATAATGTACACCAGATCTTGAGTAATAGAGAAAGAAAGGACCTTACGTCCTCCCACATCATTGTGAGAAGAATGAATCTACTCACTGTGG
This sequence comes from Halocaridina rubra, assembly GCA_037179515.1. Taxonomy (NCBI): domain Eukaryota; kingdom Metazoa; phylum Arthropoda; class Malacostraca; order Decapoda; family Atyidae; genus Halocaridina; species Halocaridina rubra. The sequence continues at coordinate 3,069 of JAXCGZ010021288.1, read as the reverse complement.
TGTACATTGAAGTCTCTAATATAGAGTGAGAAACTAGGGTGAGAAAATAGCAAGGTCTCATTTCAAAAAGACAAATATTCACAGAAGGACACAACATTATTGGAGTTAGGAGAGCAGTAGCTGAAGCAAACATATATAGTTTTAGTGGAAAGATAGTTTTTAAGCCCAGAGAACATCAACGTCAGGAGTTTCAAGATCCATGAGCCTTGCAATAGGAGTGTTAGTGCTACAGTAGACACAGACTCCGCTTTTGGAATGGAAACTAAAGGACAGACTATATTGAGAGATTTAAAATGGGTCCTCTGAAGCATGGCAAGACAGGTATATATATATATATATATATATATATATATATATATATATATATATATATATATATATATATATATATATATATATATATATATATATATATATATATATATATATATATATATATATATATATATATATATATATATATATATATATATATATATATATATATTATATATATATACTATATATATATATATATATATATATATATATATATATATATATATATATATATATATATATATATATATATATATATATATATATATATATATATATATATATATATATATATATATATATATATATATATATATATATATATATATATATATATATATATATATATATATAAATTTGTGTGTATGCACATATGTAAATATATGCATATATATATATATATATATATATATATATATATATATATATATATATATATATATATATATATATATATATATATATATATATATATATATATATATATATATATATATATAAATATATAAAGTTTGTTTGTGTGTATTTATGGTAGGTGGAAAAGGCCTATTAAATAAAACATGAAAAATATAAGAGCTATGTATGAATTTCGTGACCTTAGCTGAACACAATCTCAAAGTACGATACAAGAATACATATACAATAAGCAAAAGAAAAGAAATGAAGAATACAACGTCCCTAAAGGATTTTGAATAGGTACTAAGTAATGTAAATATATATACCAGTCAATGTTAGAGGACAAGCCCTACGCATTGGTAACAGAATAAATAATATCAATAATTGAATATTAGCTTTTTTATAAATAAGAAATAAGAAAAATATAAGAAAATATTACATGCATAATATATGAATTAAGCAACATGTGTAAAAGATGTAGAAAAAATATATTGAAAATGAACAAAAACTATAAAAGAATAAATCACCATTAAAAAAAATATAAGAAAAATCAAATCTAACAGAGACTGTCTAATTTTATGATGGTGGCATGTCCTATGAAATATGTTTAACCTGTTGTCGATGAGTATATTGTCCATTCTAATATGTATCCTTTTGGCCTATGAAAAATTGAAATTTCACTCACACACACACACACACACACACACACACACACACACACACACACACACACACACACACACACACACACACGCACATATATATATATATATATATATATATATATATATATATATATATATATATATATATATATATATATATATATATATATATATATATATATATATATATATATATATATATATATATATATATATATATATATATATATATTTATATATATATATATATATATATATATATATATATATATATATATATATATATATATATATATATATATATATATATATATATATATATATATATATATATATATATATATACATATATATATATATATATATATATATATATATATATACATATATATATATATATATATATATATATATATATATATATATATATATATATATATATATATATATATATATATATAAATATATGCAACACAACTTCTATATACAATGGCCCCATTCCTCCTTGTAAGTAGGGTGGCCTACGCCAAAGAACATACATTCCTAACAGGCCAAGACACACCTCATACACGCCACTTAACTCCTAGGGAAGAAAGGGGTAACACAAAACCCTACCAAAATCCTGTTTGATTCAACTGCATGTTAGGTGGGCAAGGCTTTCTGCAGTGAGGTACAACAGTGGTTTATCTCCACTACTTTTTTACACGGGAACGCTACCTCATCACATCTGCCTGTCACAGTTAGCTGAGATAGCAGGTGCGAGAAATCCCTTTGAACTGCGTCACTTTTACACAGTTTTTCTTTACTCATTCTTAGCTATTACAATCTCTCCTTACCTGCTCCATTGACATACCATTTATATCCAGCTTCAACGAAGTCAGTCCGCAAGATAAGCCCCAACCACATTGTAGATTTTCATTGTGTATTTTGTATTTATTTATTTATTTATTTATTTATTATTGTTTCTTTATTTGTGGTATTACTTTACTATTATCATTATTATTTTCATTATTATTGTTGCTGTTGTTTTTGTTACTATTTATATTATTATTATTAGCCTATTGGTTGTTGCTGTTGTTACTATTGTTAGCAATTTTGGTATTTATATTACTTTAGTATTATTACTGTGGTTTTCGTATTAGTATTAGCATTAGTCTCATCTTTCCCAATATTTTTATTTTTATATTTAAATTTTGTTTATTATCTAACACATTTTTTTATTCTTTTTATGCCCTTGGATGTGTATATGTGGGCATGTATATATATTTATACGTATATTAATAACACTGAACTGTTAACATACAGTCTAAAATGGTAGGAAAAGCCCATTACATAAAACAATGAAAATATAAATATATAAAGTACTTATTAATTTCGTGACCTAAGCTGGTCACCTTCTCGTGACCAGCTTAGGTCACGAAATTAATAAGTACTTTATATATTTATATTTTCGTTGTTTTATTTAATGGGCTTTTCCTTATATGTATATGTTTATATATGTGCATGCGCAAATGAGTATATGCATATATATTTGTAATTATATGTATATGTTGTGTATTTTCATGTATATGGGTTTGTGTGTACTTGTATTTGTATATGTATGTATATTTATAAGCATATATATTTGCATTATTAATATTCTTTTTTCATTTTTCTTGTCATTTCCTATGTTTGGTTTGTGTGATTTTGA
>JAXCGZ010021287.1:52500-59215 GCA_037179515.1 Halocaridina rubra | reverse complement strand
CCTAATTGTGATTACCTAATTGTGTTTACGGGAAAGAGCCCAAAGCTCGTATCTTCCCGTCTCCTCATCGGTTCCATTTTATACTTAGTGATACTTATCATACCTGTCCTTAAAACTATGGATTGAGATAGCATTAACTACCTCCTCGCTTAGCCAATTCCAATTATCAACTACTCTTACACTGGAAAAGTATTTCCTTACATCCTGCAAAGAAGTTTTCTTACGAAGCTTCAAACTATGACCTCTAGTTCTAGAGCCAGCCATATCAAAATATCGATCCCTATCCACTCTATCATAACCATGAAGGAATTTAAAGACTCTCACCATATCCCCCCTTACTCTTCTAGCTTCGAGTGATGGTAAGTCTAATTCCCTCAGCCTCTCATCATAACTGAGATTGCGTATTTCTGGCACCAGTTTCGTGGCATGTCTTTGAACTTTTTCAAGCTTAGCTATGTGCTTTTTCAAGTGCGGATGCCAAAAGGGGGCTGCATATTCGAGTTTTGGCCTCACATAGGTTACATAAATATTTCTGAACATTTCCTTGTCCATGTGCCTGAAGGCTACCCTTACATTTGATAAGAATGCATATGCTGCCCTTACTATGCCATTTATATGTATTTCTGGAGACAAATCTGCCAGTATGTTTACTCCTAGATCTCTCTCATTTTCTGTCTCTTGAAGTTGTACTCCAGCCACCGAGTAGTCAAGCTTGGGCCTTCTTGCACTTGTACCCATTCTCATTACCTTACAATTTGAAATATTGAATTTCATTAGCCACTTTTCTGACCACTCATGCAGATTATTTAGATCCTCTTGAAGTTCTCTACCATTGTTCTCGTTTTTTACTTTCTTCACAATCTTTGCATCATCTGCAAACATATTCATGAATGAATTTACAGACTCTGGTAGGTCATATACATATACAAGGAACAAAAGTGGCCCTAAAACTGAACCCTGTGGAGCTCCACTACTAACTCTTCTCCATTCAGACACTGAGTGTCTTACTCTAACCCTCTGTTCCCTTCCTTCTAAGTAAGTTTTTATCCATTCCAAAACATTTCCACGTATTCTAGCCATTGATTGCAGCTTCCTAATAAGTCTCCCATGTGGAACAGTGTCAAACGCTTTCTGGAAGTCTAGGAATATGCAATCTGCCCAGCCCTCTCTTTCCTGTAAGATTCGGCTTACCTCATCATAAAATTCTAATAAGTTTGTTACTGTTGATCTACCTTCTCTGAAGCCATGTTGCCTCACTGACAAAAAGTTGAAGGATTCCAAGTGAAGAGAGATATGTTTCCTTAGTAGTTTCTCCATAACTTTGCAAACTATGCTGGTCAAGGAAACTGGTCTATAGTTCAGAGCCGTATCCCTCCTTCCCTTTTTGAAGATAGGTATCACATTTGCTTGTTTCCAGCATCTTGGAATCTCCCCCGACTCCAGTGACTCCTTAAATATAATACTTAGTGCCACTGATATTGTGTTTGCGCATTTTTTAAGCACATGAGGGGATATGTCATCAGGACCTGTAGCTTTATGAACATCTAAATCCATCAGCGCTTTGCATACCTCTGTGGCTGTAAGGTTGATGTTCTCTAATTCCGGCCCTTGAGCTTCTATCACTGCAATCTGAGGGGGTGGGGTATTTTCTACTGTAAATACTGACTGAAACTCCTTGTTCAATTCTTTGCAGATCTCTTCATCCGTCTCAGTGATGCTTCCATCCGCTCTCTTTAGCCTTAAAACCTGTTCTTTTACCTTCAGTTTTCCTCTGATAAAGCTGTGGAAAATCTTGGGATTTTCTTTAGCCTTCCTGGTGATGTCCCTCTCATAGTCTCTCTCTGCCTCTCTCCTTTTACTTAGGTAGTCATTTCTTGCTCTTTTGTAGGTTTGCCAGGCATTTATGTTTTTTCTCCTCCTATACCTTTTCCAGCATTTGTCTCTCCACTCCTTAGCTCTTTTACACCCATTATCGAACCATTTCTCTCTGGCATGAATTACACCTACTTTGGTGACAGGTATGCAGCAATCTACTATCTTCCCATATTTCTCACAAAAGATGTCATACATTTCTTGTACAGATTTGTTGTAAAATAAGGTTCTCCAGTCAATAACTGCAAAAAGCTCATTCATTTTGATGTAATCTCCTTTCCAATAGTTCCTCCTCATGTCCTCAGTGCCTCTGCTCTCAGGAAGAATATCTTCAATGATATACTCCATCAACAACACACAGTGGTCACTCTTTCCAATTGGTGGTTCATACTCAATTTTTTTCAATATCCAACACATTATCTGTGAACACTAGATCAAGTAGTGATGGCTCATCCCCACCCCTGGCCCTTGTTGGTTCCATTACATGTTGGTGTAGGAAATTCCCTTGTACGCAATCCAGGAATCTTGCCCCGAATGAGTCCTCACCACTGTGTGGGTCAAGATTTATCCAATCTATCTCTTTATGATTAAAGTCTCCCATAATCAAAATCCTACATTTTTTTTTCCCGTGCCATGTTAACAACTGAGTTTATGACTTCAATAGTACCTATATGACTTTCCTCATAAACTTCAGGCCTATTTTGGTTCCTTGGTGGGTTGTATACAACAGTTATTATAATGCTCTCTGACCCAGTATTTATGCGAGCAACAAGAAATTCCTTGAACTCACTTTCTATAGGCAAGTTTATTTCTTCAACTTGAATCCTTTCACTTATGAGCAGTGCTATCCCTCTACCAGTCCTCTCAGATCTTTCAACCCTTAGTATTCTGAAGCCCTTAGGAAAAACTGTGACACTGTTTATGTCCTCACTCAACTTAGTCTCTGTAATTGCTACTATATCTGCCTTACTGTTGTGAGTCCTATCTTTTAATTCTACTGCGTTACCAGCTAATCCATCAGCATATGTGTATAAAAATCTTAATGAGGCCCCATCCCCTGATCTTCTGTCATTATCTTCTTTATCTCCCCTTTGTCTGGAAGAACTCTGTAACGAAAATTTTTTTTCTGTTCTTCATTTCTTTCATCATTTAACCTTCTTGCCTCTTGCAACAAGTTTTTTATCTTTCCCATCTCTTCCTGTGTTCTGTATCGTCTAATGAACACTTCTTTGAATTCTTGAAGGTCTTTTAGACTTTTTTTTTCTCAACAATATTTCCCTACGTGTTTCCCCTCTCTGAAAGGTTACTTTTGTTGGTCTCGGCTTTCCTTCCCTCGAATATTTACCTAGTTGGTGTATGTTTACAATATCCTCAGGACCACAAACTACTCCAAGCTTTCTTATCAGGTCTACAACCCTAGCTCTATTTTCTTCAAGTCTCCCCTGCCATGTTGGCTCCTGGGATTCGCTTATGCCTGAGATTACCACTGTCTTCTCCTTATCAAGTGCCTGTCTGATGAGTGGGTTTGCCCTTTCCATCACAACGTCTTTCCTTTTTTCGATTACTGTCTCTTTATAGTCAACTGTTTGTATGTTTTCCAGTGCCACCACCTTTACAGCCTCTTTTACTGCCACATTCCCCTTTAGTGCATCAGCAAAGGAAGTTTTCATGGCATCATTTTCCATATTCAGCTCCTGGAACTCTTTTCTGAACTGTTCAATGTTTTCCTTAATCTGGACATTCCAAGCAGCAATCTCGTCTCTCTCAGAAGAGAGCAGTGAACTAACATCTAATTCCTCTAGGTTGTCATTCAGCTGTTTGTTTTTATCTTCTTGTTTAGAAATTCTAGATTCTAGTTGACTCTTTTCCCCTTCCAGCTTCTTTATTCTTTTTTCTAGTTCCTTTCTCTCCTGCCCTTGTGCTTTATTTGCTTCCTCCAAAGATCTTATTTGCTCTCGGAGTGTTTCATTCTCTTTCATTTCTCCATCCATATTCCAAATTTTATCATCAAGGCTTATAACCATTGCCTCTAAATTCTTGATTTTCTGTTTAAGTCTCCTAATGGCTACCCCTCCTACCGACCCATGGATGGGAGAGGTTTGGGACAGAGATGGCGTCATTTTTATGTTCTCCCTCTCACAGAATATAGAAAGAAGACGAGAAAGAGGAAAAAAAAAAGAGAAAAACTTTTAATTAAGCTTCACACAGAATTTTTATATCTCTATATAAGTGCTATTTAGTGTGTGTGTGTGTGTGTGTGTGTGTGTGTGTGTGTGTGTGTGTGTGTGTGTGTGTGTGTGTGTGTGTGAGAGAGAGAGAGAGAGAGAGAGAGAGAGAGAGAGAGAGAGAGAGAGAGAGAGAGAGGGGGGGGGACGTTAAGTACATACTGATTATGTGGAAAAAAAAAAACAGTATACTGCACACAATTTGGGTGAAATAAAAGGAAACAAAACTCCTTCTCTGCTGCAACTGGAAACAACAATTTTTGTTTCCACTATGACATAATTTGGGAGTTTTTGAAATCTAAACAATCTAAATGTCTCTATTTTCCTCATTGCTATCTATTTATCTATCTGTCTATTCATCTTTCTCTCTCTCTCTCTCTCTCTCTCTCTCTCTCTCTCTCTCTCTCTCTCTCTATCTATCTATCTATCTATCTGTTTGTCTATCTATCTATCTATCTCTCTATCTATCTATCCATTTTATCTATCTATCTGTCTGTCTATCTTTCCAGTGATATCTATGAGAAGCTGTCGACACAATTTTAAGCTGTATCCAAGCGAAGTGACAAAGAATATGATTTGTGCCTCTGAGGACACCATTGATACTTGTCAGGTAAGAGTAATCGAATAAGTCATTTTCACTTATTATTATTATTATTATTATTATTATTATTATTATTATTATTATTATTATTATTATTATTATTATTATTATTATTATTATTATTATTATTATTAGCATTATTACTATTATTATTATTATTATTATTGTGTCATGTACAGATATGCAAGTACTTTGTATGTACATTACCCAGTAATATCTCATTAGTAACTTGTAATTTAACTTTGGGGTATAATCAAATAAGTTACATTCATGAAGTCTTTCCGTCGGTAGTACTTGAACTTACTCAGTGTTGTAATGACTCTCAGTTAAGAAGTTATAATGGACGTTGACTATCTGTTATTGTTTCAAAATATCAGAGAAGAGAGAGAGAGAGAGAGAGAGAGAGAGAGAGAGAGAGAGAGAGAGAGAGAGAGAGAGAGAGAGAGAGAGAGAGAGAGAGAGAGAGAGAGAGAGAGAGAGAGAGTCCAACAGATTGGGAATTTCACTGTTATAATCGCTGCTGGTCATGGCAAAACCTTGACAGTGTTACACCATTTCTTTGGGAACTAAATTGGCTGAAGGTGCAAGATAATTTTAAGACTAAAATGACGATATTTATGAATACGTTAATAAAACGCAACATACCAGAACGACTTATGAATATTAACACACTTAGCTTTTCTGGGGAAAGAAATACTCTTTGATCACAAAAGCTTGTGGTTCTGATTGTTTGTTTCGGTTTTACGCCACGAACTCCCTTCTCAACTAAGGGATAGGACGGGTGGCTTCTTGCGAAGGACTTGTTTTGGCAGATGTAATCGTTACTCTGAGTGTATGCTCTTACTAACCTCAGTCCGTGACGGGGCGCGAACCCTCGACCTGCCGCCTCAGAGTCGCGGACGCTACCATTTTGCCACAGAGACAAATATAAAAAACAGCTGAAGGAGATCTGGATATCAGGGATTCCATCCTTTCAGAATGGATGGCCAGAAAACATAAAATAATAGAAGTAGCAACAGTAGTTAAATACGAAGCTGAGGAATTATTAGTATTATCATTATTATTATTATTATTATTATTATTATTATTATTATTATTATTATTATTATTATTATTATTATTATTATGGGCTGTGGCACTCCAGCAGTGCCATTGAACGGTCACTAGCTCCCTCGTCATTGCCCATAGAGCAAAGTAATCCCCTTATTGTTTTCTTTTTTTTGATGTCGGCTACCCCCCAATTCAAGGGGAAACAGCCAAGGTAGATAGATTATTATTATTATTATTATTATTATTATTATTATTATTATTATTATTATTATTATTATTATTATTATTATTATTATTATTATTATTATTATTATTATTATTATTATTATTATGAGCCAAACAAGAGGCCCAGCTGGAATAGGTCAAAGACCACAAACTAGATGGCTCAAGCAGAGGAAGCAACTTGGTGAGGAAACTGAAAAAGACAAGATGGAGAAAAAATGCAATGATATACAATGGTACAGCTCCGAATAGGAATACTGACATTATTCCAATATAATTATTTGATAACAATTTAATTGTACCAAGCTTGAACTTCTGAATTTCAGCTGACTCAACACTGTGGCTAGGCAATTTTTTCCACTTCTTTGGTTTAGCTAGAATAAAACTTCTTAAATACTAACTGGTATTAAAAAAAATGCACTGCTACTGGTGTTGGCAGCATTCCTGGTAAAGCGTGCACAATGGAATGAGTCAGTTATAGCCAGGTGCAAAGGGTGATTACAGCTGTGACTTATTTAATGAAATACTGCACAACTATTGACAAGAAAGAAGGATACTGGAGATCATCGCTCATTGTGTCTTTATTGTTTCTGTTCTCGTTTTCATGGTGCTCTTCATCTTTATATTCGGAATTTGTCTTATTTTTTTATGTTCGTCTTTCTTCATTATTGTGTTATTATTGTTTTGTCTCTTTCTCCTTGTAAATTATTGATATGAAAGAGAAAGATGAGTAGTAGTTTTTATT
>JAXCGZ010021287.1:27500-40000 GCA_037179515.1 Halocaridina rubra | reverse complement strand
TTGACAGTTTTGAGAATATAATTTATTTCATTCAGTCCCTGAGTACATTACTGGTCAACTTTTACACTCCAGAAATGATACGAACAGAGGTGAGTAGATTATTTGGCAAAATTTGGAACCAAGATGTTGTGGATTCTCTCTGTGCTTTAGAATTGTTTAATATGTAATGGCAGATTAAACAAGAGCTCATGGGGAAATATACCTTATGTTACTTGTAGAATAAATCCATCATTTCAAGAGCACAAGGAAAATGTGATGATATATATATGCATGTGAAAAAAAATGTCATTCTTTTCTAATTATTGATATCTTCAGAGCATCTTTGTAAACAGTATATCTGTTGAAATTAATCCATATCCAACAGATATATACTAATGTTGTGTATAATGACACAAAAGATTGTAAATTGTATCACTGGGCATAAACAGACCAGTTATGCAGTCGCTAAATAAGTAATGTAGACATACATATTTTCTTTTTCCTCACGACCTGATTACAGAATACTTAAATCCACCACAAATTCTTAAGCAGAACCAAAAATAAATAGATATGGATGGATAAAACTGAACAGAAACTATATCACGAGTCCTTTACAGGGAGAATTTTTTTTCATATCTAAATCACTCTCTGTCCATTTCTGTTTCCTTCTCATTTTGACTGGCGAGAAATAGTCCTATTCGGCACTTGAATTAGAGGTGAGATTTCTAAAACACTTGTACTAGACACTGATGAAGATATCTTTAGCTAGCCATGTAGTAGGGTGGCCCATGGCACTAACCGCCCGTTGCAGTACTACAGCTGAAGGGTCTTGTAGACTTAAATAAGACTGTCCTGGACAGTTCGATGTTAAGTCTTCCTTGAGTTACGGTTCTCTTTCTATGCCTACATCAACACCGAATATCTTGGATATTCGTTACACATGTTTTATTATCGCTTCACATCTGACAAGTCACAACACTTCCCATCTCTGTTTCTCTTTTTGTTTTCTTCGTGCCCAGGCTTGATGAGGGTAGATTTTTTTTTTTTTTGCCCGTCCAGGTGCTACAATCATAATAAAAACCTGTAAGATAGGCATTTAACATTCAGTGATTCATTTTATCATTTTATTATGATAGTGATATGTTATTCGAAAGGGGTTAAATTCATTTTACCAAAATTGTGATACAGTAACAGGTCTATAGTTGTGGAAATTGACAGGAGGTTTTTACTTCCATTTCAGCTCCGTAAACTACACTTCAGAGTGTCTCAGTGTCGCCTAGAAACTTCAGACCCGTCACTTCAGACACAGGTAAAGCATACTACTACTACTGATGATAATGATAATGATAATGATGATAATGATGATGATGATAATGATGATGATGATTATAATGATAATGATGATGATGATAAATTGGAAAGCATAATGGAGACCCATTTTCATCTGAAAATGACAGAAAAATCCATTTACATTTTCCAGAATGAATTTCTATATATATACATTGAGGATTTATGTAATTACAACATTAAAATATATTAAAACAATTTCACAATAACAACAAACAACAAGAATATTATAACAATATAACAGTATAAAATGTTATACAACACAATATACATATACACATACACGTATATATACATATACATAAGCACACACACGACCACATATACATATATATATACATATACATAAACACACACGAACACATACCTATATATACATATATTATTAAAATCATTTAAGTGATATACTTGATATATCTAAGTTAAGGGGTCGGTTTCTTACTTTTGATTAATAGACTCTCGGCTATTCTTATTTCAACTTGGTCTTTTCCTTTATATAATATTGTATATTCTTCACTGTGTATGGACTTTATACAGATGTTTTCACAGTGGTTGCAAATAGAGGACTGAAGAGGCCTTGAAACAGATTTGTTTGTTCTACAACTCTTCCCAGCATGTTCAGACATTCGAACAGCTAAACGACCTTGTTGTCGGGCCTATAAAACAACTTTCACAAGTTGTACATTTATATAAATATACAATGTCCGAACGCCACTTGGAAGGTATTATGTTCTTATTATGGATGAAATTTCTTAATTTGAAATAATTGACATGGACCCCATTTAATTTTATCTGTGGAAAATATTCGTTGCAAACCATTTTAAGTTTTTCATATATATATATATATATATATATATATATATATATATATATATATATATATATATATATATATATATATATATATATATATATATATATATATATATATATATATATATATATATTTACAAATCTCATCACTCTGGAGAGGAAACGTTATATAAACCTGTTCTTTTTTTTTTTTTTTAGCAATATGTAATATTGATTTGTTGGTGAATATATTATTCAGAAACTTTCTGAGGGATGTATGAAATAGCCTTTCTGGGTATCCATTATTTAGGAAGTAGTTTCACAACACTTTAAATTCAGCATTTGAAAGATTGTAATTTCTTGTTAAATTCCATGCCCTGTGTAGAAGAGTGGAAAAGGCGTTGAATTTATAGTTATAATATACATTACTGATAAAATTTAAACCAGAGATTGTATAGGTTTCTTTACGATACACTGCTGTTGTTAACTTATTTTTTTATTTCAAGTATTATATCGAGGAAAGGTAATTTGTGGTCTCTCTCTATTTCTTGAGTAAATTTTATTCTGGGATGTTTAGTGTTTATGTAATTATAAAACTTGTCAATGTAGTTTGCTTCTTTGAAAATGATGATTGTACCGTGAACAGATCTGTTTATAGAAAATGGGTTTAAAATCCACTAGGCATTCTTGCAGTCACTTGACTTCATTTAAGACAAGAAAAATATTTGCCAATGGAGCACTAAGAGGTTGTTCCATTGCAAGACCTTCAATTTGTTTGTTGTATTTGTCATTGAATATAAAAAATGAATTTTCACTTGTAATATTTAATAATTTTTTAAACCATGTTTTGTCCATATTACGTATGGTTAAAGATCTGTATATGTAATCTGTTAATACGTCAATTGTTTCAGCAACTGGTATATTGGTACATAACGATTCTACATCAAAAAGTTCATTACTGCATTTTTATCCAATTCTAGTAGTTTAATTTCTTCGATAAGTTATCTTGAGTTGTTTAGGGTATATTCGTTCTTCGCATAAGTGCTAATTAAAGAAGCTACAAATTTTGAGATTTTATATATGAGGGTCTTGATGGCAGATAGCACTGGCCTCATAGGTACATTTTCTCCATGGATCTTTGCTAGGCCATATATAGTATACCTGGTCGCGTGCCGACGCCACACATTTCTTTGTATTCATTTTCTGATATGGTTCGTTTGTTAAGTCAAGTCTTTCAAAACCTATTCATTCAATCCTCTAATAGAAGTGTGTGTCTGCTTGAGAGAATCATATTCTTCTTCTTCTTTCTCTTTTCGGAATGAATTCTGATTTAGTACCAGATTCATCCATCTTTTTGTTTGTTGTTATTGTTTAATTGTTATAATATATTTCAATGCTTTAATTAAATAAACCCTAAATGTATATATATATAGAAATTCATTCTGGAAAATTTAAATGGATTTTTCTGTCATATTCAGATAAAAATGGGTCTAGATGTGACCCTTGAAATATTAAATAAAGAAGAGTGGGGGTGTGTGTGTGCAAGATGAACAAGTGGATTATTCTCCGGTTTTACGTCACGGACTCCCTTTTCAACCAAGGGCTAGGACGGTTTCCTTCTTGCGAAGGACGTGTTTTGGCAGATGTAATCGCTACCCTGAGTGCATGCCCTTGCTAACCTCAGACCGTGACGGGGCGCGAACCCTTGACCTGACGCCTCAGAGTCGCGGACGCTACCGCTTGATTCGCGGTGACTACTATAATAATGTTCCGGTTTTACGTCACGGACTCCCTTTTCAACCAAGGGCTAGGACGGTTGCCTTCTTGCGACTCTGAGGCGTCAGATCGAGGGTTCGCGCCCCGTCACGGTCTGAGGTTAGCAAGGGCATGCACTCAGGGTAACGATTACACCTGCCAAAACAAGTCCTTCGCAAGAAGGCAACCGTCCTAGCCCTTGGTAGAAAAGGGAGTCCATGACGTAAAATTGGAACAACTTCTCTAATCACTATTAAACCCACAAGACGAGATAAATGAAACAGTGAATGATTCCTTTCCTTATTTATTACATCATATAAGTTTGACTAACACTAACCAGCGAAGAAAGTGATGATGATGATGTTATTGATAATGATGATGATGATGATGATGATGATTTTTATCATTTTTCATTTTAAATTCGGCTTACTTCTTACTCATATGTTTACTTGTAACTTTAGGCTTTTTATTTTTGTATTAATCAAAGCTTTGCTAATAACAAGAAAACTGGAAATAAATATATTTTATTTCTTTAATTATATAATGCTGGAATGACCGATATTGTTAGGCTGACCAGAAAGACCGTATAAAAAAAGACCTTTTCTTTGCATGAAGGTGTCTCAAGTAGACCCATTACAGTGTCTGGATTTACTAAATAATTCCAGTGGAATAAGAAAATAATACCAAGGAATATAACAATATTGAGAGAATTATAGCAAGAAATATAGCGAAACTGAGAAAATTATACCAAAAAGATTTGCAAACTTGAAAAAATTATAGCAAGAAATATAGCGAACTTGGAAAAATAATATCAATTAATATTATAAAAGAAAATATAATTTGCCCAATGGAGACGTACACACACACACACACACACACACACACACACACACACACACACAGGAAGAGATGGGAAAGATCAAAAACTTGTTGCAAGAGGCAAGAAGGTTAAATGATGAAAGAAATGAAGAAGAGAAGAAAATTTTTTGTTACAGAATACTTCCAGACAAAGGGGAGATAAAGAAGATAATGACAGAAGATCAGGGGATGGGGCCTCATTAAGATTGTTATACACAAATGCTGATGGATTAGCTGGTAAGGCAGTAGAATTAAAAGATAGGATTCACAACAGTAAGGCAGATATAGTAGCAATTACAGAGACTAAGTTGAGTGAGGACATAAACAGTGTCACAGTTTTTCCTAAGGGCTTCAGAATACTAAGGGTCGAAAGATCTGAGAGGACTGGTGGAGGGATAGCACTGCTCATAAGTGAGAGGATTCAAGTTGAAGAAATAAACTTGGCTATAGAATGTGAGTTCAGGGAATTTCTTGTTGCACAGTGGTGAGGACTCATTTGGGGCAAGATTCCTAGATTGCGTACAAGGGAATTTCCTACACCAACATGTAATGGAACCAACAAGAGCCAGGGGTGGGGATGAGCCATCACTACTTGATCTGGTGTTCACAGATAATGTGTTGGATATTGAAAATATTGAGTATGAACCACCAATTGGAAAGAGTGACCACTGTGTGTTGTTGATGGAGTATATCATTGAAGACATTCTTCCTGAGAGTAGAGGCACTGAGGACATGAGGAGGAACTATCCGAAAGGAGATTACATCAAAATGAATGAGCTTTTTGCAGTTATTGACTGGAGAACCTTATTTTACAACAAATCTGTACAAGAAATGTATGACATCTTTTGTGAGAAATATGGGAAGATAGTAGATTGCTGCATACCTGTCACCAAAGTAGGTGTAATTCATGCCAGAGAGAAATGGTTCGATAATGGGTGTAAAAGAGCTAAGGAGTGGAGAGACAAATGCTGGAAAAGGTATAGGAGGAGAAAAAACATAAATGCCTGGCAAACCTACAAAAGAGCAAGAAATGACTACCTAAGTAAAAGGAGAGAGGCAGAGAGAGATTATGAGAGGGACATCACCAGGAAGGCTAAAGAAAATCCCAAGCTTTTCCACAGCTTTATCAGAGGAAAACTGAAGGTAAAAGAACAGGTTTTAAGGCTAAAGAGAGCGGATGGAAGCATCACTGAGACGGACGAAGAGATCTGCAAAGAATTGAACAAGGAGTTTCAGTCAGTATTTACAGTAGAAAATACCCCACCCCCTCAGATTGCAGTGATAGAAGCTCAAGGGCCGGTATTAGAGAACATCAACCTTACAGCCACAGAGGTATGCAAAGCGCTGATGGATTTAGATGTTCATAAAGCTACAGGTCCTGATGACATATCCCCTCATGTGCTTAAAAAATGCGCAAACACAATATCAGTGGCACTAAGTATCATATTTAAGGAGTCACTGGAGTCGGGGGAGATTCCAAGATGCTGGAAACAAGCAAATGTGATACCTATCTTCAAAAAGGGAAGGAGGGATACGGCTCTGAACTATAGACCAGTTTCCTTGACCAGCATAGTTTGCAAACTTATGGAGAAACTACTAAGGAAACATATCTCTCTTCACTTGGAATCCTTCAACTTTTTGTCAGTGAGGCAACATGGCTTCAGAGAAGGAAGATCAACAGTAACAAACTTATTAGAATTTTATGATGAGGTAAGCCAAATCTTACAGGAAAGAGAGGGCTGGGCAGATTGCATATTCCTAGACTTCCAGAAAGCGTTTGACACTGTTCCACATGGGAGACTTATTAGGAAGCTGCAATCAATGGCTAGAATAGGTGGAAATGTCTTGGAATGGATAAAAACTTACTTAGAAGGAAGGGAACAGAGGGTTAGAGTAAGACACTCAGTGTCTGAATGGAGAAGAGTTAGTAGTGGAGTTCCACAGGGTTCAGTTTTAGGGCCACTTTTGTTCCTTGTATATGTAAATGACCTACCAGAGTGTGTAAATTCATTCATGAATATGTTTGCAGATGATGCAAAGATTGTGAAGAAAGTAAAAAACGAGAACAATGGTAGAGAACTTCAGGAGGATCTAAATAATCTGCATGAGTGGTCAGAAAAGTGGCTAATGAAATTCAATACCTCAAAATGTAAGGTAATGAGAATGGGTACAAGTGCAAGAAGGCCCAAGCTTGACTACTCGGTGGCTGGAGTACAACTTCAAGAGACAGAAAATGAGAGAGATCTAGGAGTAAACATACTGGCAGATTTGTCTCCAGAAATACATATAAATGGCGTAGTAAGGGCAGCATATGCATTCTTATCAAATGTAAGGGTAGCCTTCAGGCACATGGACAAGGAAATGTTCAGAAATATTTATGTAACCTATGTGAGGCCAAAACTCGAATATGCAGCCCCCTTTTGGAATCCGCACTTGAAAAAGCACATAGCTAAGCTTGAAAAAGTTCAAAGACATGCCACGAAACTGGTGCCAGAAATACGCAATCTCGGTTATGATGAGAGGCTGAGGGAATTAGACTTGCCATCACTCGAAGCTAGAAGAGTAAGGGGGGATATGGTGACAGTCTTTAAATTCCTTCATGGTTATGATAGAGTGGATAGGGATCGATATTTCGATATGGCTGGCTCTAGAACTAGAGGTCATAGTTTGAAGCTTCGTAAGAAAACTTGTTTGCAGGATGTAAGGAAATACTTTTTCAGTGTAAGAGTAGTTGATAATTGGAATTCGCTAAGCGAGGAGGTAGTTAATGCTATCTCAATCCATAGTTTTAAGGACAGGTATGATAAGTATCACTAAGTCTAAAAATGGAACCGATCAGGAGACGGGAAGATACGAGCTTTGGGCTCTTTCCCGTAAACACAATTAGGTAATCACAATTAGGTAATCACACACACACACACACACACACACACACACACACACAGAGAGAGAGAGAGAGAGAGAGAGAGAGAGAGAGAGAGAGAGAGAGAGAGAGAGAATTAATAATTATATGAAATGAAATACACACACACACACACACACACACACACACACACACACACACACACACACACACAGAGAGAGAGAGAGAGAGAGAGAGAGAGAGAGAGAGAGAGAGAGAGAGAGAGAGAGAGAGAGAGAGAGAGAGAGAATTAAAAATTATATGAAATTAAATACACACACACACACACACACACACACACACACACACACACACACAGAGAGAGAGAGAGAGAGAGAGAGAGAGAGAGAGAGAGAGAGAGAGAGAGAGAGAGAGAGAGAGAGAGAGAGAGAGAGAGAGAGAGAGAGAGAGTAATAATAATAATGATAATAATT
Source organism: Halocaridina rubra (assembly GCA_037179515.1). Lineage (NCBI taxonomy): Eukaryota > Metazoa > Arthropoda > Malacostraca > Decapoda > Atyidae > Halocaridina > Halocaridina rubra. Next base: position 31,933 of record JAXCGZ010021287.1, on the reverse strand, counting down.
TATTTCCAATAATACATTGGTCATTCTTACAAAAATTTTAATATATACAGACTATAAGGTAGAAACAGACGCTAGCTAAAACAACCATCAATACATATTCATTAGTAAGATTCCATTATACTATCGTTACCTTACATTTCAATATAACAACTTAAGGTAGATATAAAAATATACAATAATAAAAACAAATCCATTCTAGTGAAAAGTCATTATAATAAACTAAAAGGAACTGCATAAAACTAAGACATTAAGACTTGAAGCAAGATCAACTCATTTAAGATTCAAAATAATAGTGTTAAACACGCTATAAAAAATATGCATAATTTTATAAACTTTAAACTCATACACTTACGTTTATACTTTAATACCAATTTAAAACGTTACTAAATCTAAAATAACACTTAGGAAAATTATCAATAAAAAAATAAAATAATTTCAAGGACAAACGCATGACACCTAAGATTATAAAATTCCAAACTGCGACATGCAATAGGCTATGATAGAAACTATAAAATATCACACCAACTAGAAATACTAAACATATAAGAACATCATAAAAGATTAATATGAGAAGGCCATAAAATAATCATCGTGTGAATTATCATCAAGGTTAAAATCTAAGCAATGTTATTTAAAATAATCCATGTATTGCTTAAAAGATACCTCCTTAGTTTTTCCTTAGAAAATGACAATGAATCGGCATCCCTGATTGCTGTAGGAAGATTATTCCAGAGATAAGGACCTCTAGTTTGCATTTGTGTGGATCCAAGTTCTGTGTTAACCCGTCGTATAACTAAATTATTGGATTGTCTAGTGCTTGTACCATATTCAGAACCTACAGTATTAAAGACACAGCCATTCCGGGAAGCATTTCCTCAACACCTTAAAAACAAATATGCATATATCAAAAGTATATTTATCATTCACCTTTAGCCATTGCAATTCTTTTAAATATGGAGAAACATGTTCAGAGAGAGAGAGAGAGAGAGAGAGAGAGAGAGAGAGAGAGAGAGAGAGAGAGAATTAAGAATCTTATGAAATGAAATTTCAACTGTGACAAATATATTGGCTACACTTTAAATGACAGATACCATTTCAAACTTTAATATCATCGTAGTTTTTTTTCTCGTTCTTCTCTCCTCTTCCTCCTCCCCCCCTTTCCCCGCTAACATAATCGACCTCTTTTTTTTCTTTGTTTTTCGTTAGCTTTCATTATTGTATACAATTCTTTCTTGTTTTTAAATTACTACTGCTACTACCATTACTATATACATTTATTCAAACTATAAGAAAAATTGGGAAAGGGTCTGGAGACGGTGAATTACGACCATAACACTTTACCCTGAACACAGTGTAGCGAAAATAGTTACCTAGTTACATTTATGCAGACGTACGAGAATCATGGCTCGTGTTGATTCAGGTTTTTTCTCCTCATTTTTAAATGTTTTTATTTTTCTTTAAACATAATACATATATAAGTACGTAAATATATACATACGTACGTACGTGAAGAAATACATACATACGTGAATACATAAATAAATACATACATGCATACATACATACGTATGTACGAATTATTCATTAGAAAAGTAAACAAAAGAGTAACTGGCAACAGCGAACAGCTGGATCAACTCGGATATGAGGAGTTGAGTGAATTGTCGAGGTCTCGACTTAAAACATATAGTCCGACGATGAAGATTCTTTGCGCTCTCACGTTCTTTGCTCTTTCTTCCGCCATTTTTGGCGGCATCTTTTGGGCTCAGAAGATGGAAACTTTTAGCAGCACTTTTGTTGCACATGAAGCCTACCTGACGGCAGTGAAACAGGAGATCCAGCGCGTCGAAGGTCACTTCGTTGCGAGAACCCTGAGAATCCTGCCTCTGGTCCGGAATCACATGCCGACTCTTCCAGATGTCGTCTTCGATGAAGTTCCAGAACAACACCTAGGGCTGAGGTCCGTTTATAGGCTCTTGGTACCAGGTGGTGGTTTTGGACACTACGAAGACTTCAAAAGGAGAGAAGCAGTGTTTTTGGAGACAGCAATGAAATATCGTGAATATGCCATTGCTCTACGAGACTTGCCGCTTGTAGGGCCTTGGATGGACACGAAGATTCCAGAGTTGTCTCTTCCGGAACCAGAGGATCTGGATTTGAAGGAGCTCCTGTTCTACCACATTGGTCTGCCAGGAATTATGTATGCTTTTGGGTGCTTGGCAAAGTACTTGAAAAGCAGAGGAGAGGAAGTAGAAGCTGAAGAACCGAGATGTCTGACGACGGTGATAGAGGAAAGACTTCGGTTATTTTTCTCGAAGCCGATCGTTAGATATGTCAGATATGCCGTCCTGTTCTGCGCCATCTATAGTAGGCAGTACATGTTATTCACATTATGTATTAATTGGATAATTTATTGTATCACCCTCTAATGATGTTTGCAGAACATGGGCGTTTTTTCCGCCATTTTTGGCGGCATAATTTGGTCTCAGAAGATGGGAATTTTTAGCAGCACTTTTGTTGCACGAGCAAGAAGGAGAGCTGGGACCCCGGAGCATTTACGAAAGAGGAAGTCTTCTTGTATATTACGAAAGAGGACCAAAACCTTGTATTAACACGGAGATCTCTTGTATATTACGAAAGAGGGAACCTTCTTGTATTAATACGAAAGAGACCGACTCTCTCGCAGACGTCGGGATCAAGTAGTATGTTACGAAAGGAGGAAGAACTCTTGTATATTACGAAAGGGATTCTTACGTGTGTTACGAAAGGTAGAGGAAATCTTGTATAATACGAAAGGAGACTGTACTCTTGTATTCTGCGAAGGGGTCAAAGGAGGAGGATCGTCCTTTAAGGACTAATGCACAAAACAATCAACAAAACAAACAAACAAACAATTAACAAAACAAACAAATTACTTAATATTTACGGCCTTATAGGATTAACAGTGTGTCCTTCTTGAAGGGACTTTGAGAAAAAAGCCCTGTTATGGAATTCAAGGCTATGTATGGCCTAGGGCTTCCCTAAGAAGAAGGACTAAAACACTAAAGCCCGAGTCAAAGAAGGGTAAAATGGAAATAGAGTCAAGTTCATCGTACCTGCTGAGAGGAGATAACACCTAAAAATAGCCAGCCAAGAAGCGACTGATGAAATATTTATAAAAAGTTCGCTGTAAAGTTGTCATCCAGATGCCAAAGAATCATAAATAAAAGATGCATCTGCAGCTTTACCGGAAAGCGACGTTGTGGGGCTGGCAGCAGGTTTGACTTGGCAAGAAGAATGGCACTCGTCGTCGCCACATTTAAGAGTATATGGCTGGCAACAAACCCACCCTTAGTAAAGGAAAAAGTCAAAAGCCTGCCAAGGAAAGAAATGGGTGTTATCACTTCCAATATTCAACAAAGGCTGTTCCCAGTGTCTTCAGGTGTCTGCTTTCCTCCGCTTCGCTCACTTCCAATATTCAACAAAGGCTGTTCCAGTGTCTTCAGGTTTCTGTGTGTATGTTGGTGGGGGTAGACCTCTGGCGCGGCTTTAATTAGCTCGTAAGTCTACTTACCACCAGAGTGTGCATGAATGAGTTTGTAGACCTCTGGCGCGGCTTTAATTAGCTCGTAAGTCTCAGGCTCTTGAATGGTAGAAACCTGGAGACTGAGGAACACCTTTGAAATATTGGTTGCTAGCGAAACGTTGAGGTGTGGGTTCTATGTTCTTATAAAACAATTTGGATAATTGCCTTACTTTCTGAAAAGAGTTTAATACTAGGTTTGCATTGGTATAACAGGGTTTGTAGTGTCTAAAACATAATTAGTAATTTTTTATGAATGTGACACTGGGACAGGTAAGAATATTGCCCTCATCAGTAAGAATAGGATGGAAGGGGAATGAAGGATGGGAAGGGATTGGAGGGAAAAGCAAAAAAAAAAATAAATAAATAAATAAATAAATAAAATAAAAAAGTAAAAAATAAAAAATAAAAAAATAATAAAAAATTAAAAAATAATAAATAAAAAATAAATAAAATAAAAAAAATAAAAAAAATATAGAAAATACAAAATAAAAAAAAGTAAAAGGTTAAAGACAAGGCAGAGATGAGGTAATGATACTCAATAGGAAAAGGACAGGCTAAAAGAACAGTCGAAGTTCTGCGGACCTAGAGATATGGCAGGCCTGTGATGACGATAGATCCGTTTTTTGAAGGCAGATAGGTAACACAAACAAACAAACATTTATTTCCGTTTTTGTACAATGGCTATTCGTTTACAAAACTAAAAGTAACTTATAAGTAGACATGTAATTGAACTAATAAGTAAGAGGGTAATACATACAGTTAGCATAAATATAGCTTTCCTAAAAAATAATAATGCTGTAATAAAAAATGTTAACGATAATGTTATTAATATAGTAATGGTAATACTCGATATAGGATCGTTATTATTTGC
>JAXCGZ010021287.1:20000-22500 GCA_037179515.1 Halocaridina rubra | reverse complement strand
GAACTTTGGAAAGTTTTCTCATTAGAATTTGATGGTGTACACTGTCAAATGCTTTAGACAAATCTAACAATAATAAAAGTGATATTTTCTTATTTTCAATATTACTATAAATTTTATCAGTAATTTTAAGTAGGGCCGTCTCGGTCGAAAGTTTAGGCCGAAAACCGTGTTGTTCTTCACATAATAGACAATTTGATTCAAGGAAATTTATTAACTGGGTGGCAACTACCTTCTCAAGTATTTTAGACAGAATGCTGAGAAGAGAGATTGGCCTATAATTTTCAACATTATTAGTATCTCCACTCTTAAAAACGGGGATGATATAGGGATGCTTCCAGAGGTTAGGATAAATGCCTGTAACAATGGATGTATTAACAATGACTAAAATGAAAAATACTGTAACTGGCAATGAGTCAATTAGGAAGCGAAGTTGTATCCCATCGGAACCACAAGAGTTTGTTGGTTTGAGGTTCTTTATGATAAGAATAAGTGTGACTAAATCGATTGGGTGCGGTCTAAAATTATTGATAATATTTCTTTCAGCTGGAGGCTGGCAATTATGTGGTTGATTAATAATCAAGTCATTATTATCTTGGGACTTTTCATATGTGGACTTACCTATTTCAGCAAAATACTTATTAAAATCATTCACTCGCTTTTCCACATTATCACTGGGAAGGTCAGAATTTTCTAAGATTTCCTTATTTGCAGGAATTATTCTTTTTATAACATTCCAAGTTCCTTTGATATTTCCCCTATACTTGGAAAATTCTTCCCTGAAATGATTTTTCTTCTTTTCGGACAACATTGTTTTAGTAAGGTTTCTTTCTCTTCTATAGGCTCTTTCCAACTCGGAGTTTTGTCTATCAGATATAAATTGCCTTAGGAGGTCATCTCTCCTTTTCATTTGCTCTTTTAACTGAGAGTCAATCCACGGGGCAGGAGGGCGTGTCATTACTTTGGTTGTAAGAGGGGCACATTCATTTAAACATCTCGTAAAAACATCAGTAAAAGTAGAAACTTGATAACTTACACAATCTGTAGTTAGTATTGAATTTAAAATGTTGTATTCATTAAGAAGAGTGTCGCAGAAACAATTTTGAGAATAATTCTCAAGAGATCGGAAAGTTTTAACAATTGGCGGTCTCTTTTCCTTCCTGACATTAACTGTAGCTATTAGAAGCTCGTGGTCTCCTACAGGACAAGGTAAGACATCGTGGTGAACTATAAAACTAAGAGAGAGAGAGAGAGAGAAGAGAGAGAGAGAGAGAGAGAGAGAGAGAGAGAGAGAGAGAGAGGGGGGGTTTACACAGTCAAAAGGTTCGTCGAAAGCGGTTCGACAGACAAGTGTTTGAAGTGATGTTCGAACGTTTGAACGGGGTATTTGGTTGTCGAACACGTTCGACAAACGTGTTCGACAACCATATACCCCGTTCACACGTTCGAACATCACTTCAAACACTTGTCTGTCGAACCGCGTTCGACGAACCTTTTGACCGCGTAAACACCCCTTAAGAATTAAATCTATAAATAGACGCAAACAAAGCAGACTTAGAACAAAGATTCCTATAAAACGAGTCTGTTTTTCCCTTATCTAATTTCCTGTGAGCAATGCGTCATACAATCCTTTAAAATCAGGGACTCTGACTAGAACACAACATTTGATGGACTCTTATCCAACCGTCGGGTCTTCTTTCGCCGCTAAGTGTTCTATCTGAATTAAGTTTCAAGTGCGGTGTATTGGCGCTTATAAGTGAAGGTGAGTTGTCACTTTAATTATAAGTTTTGTAAAAAAAAAAAAAATAAAGGTTTTCACGCGAGTATAGAGCTGCGTTTTTGGCTGAATATTTTGTAAACTTTGAGGCTCAGAAAATTCATCCATGAAGACGCCGGTGGAAAAAGGATGAGAACCGCCCTCTGAGGTCGTGAATCCAAAGAATATATTTGTGCTGTTCATAAGGCCGCTTTCACACCAAAGTGGCACGTCGCACGTGGCATGCCACATGGCACACCGGTTGAAAACGATCGTCCGGGAATATACGAAACCTTTCACACAGAAGTGGCGTGGCACATGGGACGTGTCACGCCACTTCTGTGAGAAAGGCTTCAAATATTTCCGGATGTTCATTTTCAACTGGCGTGCCACGTGGCATGCCACGTGCGACGTGCCACTTTGGTGTGAAAGCGGCCTAAAACTTTAACCATGCTTTGTAACCCCGAGTTACGAGTGTCTTCATGAATGTTGAGACAACGCACTGAAGCATATGACTTGAGAATAGAATAACTCAAGACTCATTCATTACAAAAGGTTCACACACACACACACACACACACACACACACACTCACACACACACATACACACACACACACAAACACTCTTGAATTCGATTTAGTAGCCGAATTATTAAAATACTTATGAACATAAACTATCGCCTCACACTCAAAATGTACAAGGGTTGAACAGACTCATAGTGTGGCAAAGGCAGGGGAGGGTAAGG
>JAXCGZ010021287.1:0-12500 GCA_037179515.1 Halocaridina rubra | reverse complement strand
CCTAGTTATTGCACGCTCTCTACCCTACTCCAATGACATTTCACATGTATTCAATGCCCTCTTTACCCCCATCCATCCGTCTCATTCTAGGTCTTCCTCTTGTCCTAACTCCAATCACTTCTGCACTCCACACTCTCTTTTCTATGTATTCATCACTCATCCTTCCAATGCATCCAGACCAACTCAATACTCTCTGATTTTACCTATCCGACAACTTCATTTCAACACCCGTTCTCTGCCTGACGTCCTCAAGTCTTTCTCTATCTATTTTAGATACTCCAATCATACCTCTCAATCACCTCATCTCCACTGCATTCACCTTGTTCCTTTCATCCTCTCTTGCATTCTAGGTTTCTGCTCCATACAATGCTGTCGGCACACTCACATCTTCATATATCCTTCCCTTTGCACTCATTCCCAAATATCTAATTCTTATTACACTGTTCAACCCAGCTAGACAATTACTTACTTCCTTTACTCTTTGACTTACCTCCATATCCACTCGTCCACTCCTTGATACATGCAATCCCAGATACTGTACTTAAAATTTTCAACTTCTTTAAGCAACTCTCCATTCACTCCTACATTCAATCTGTCAACATTAACAATCCTCATCTATCTCTAGCCTTTAGAAGAACAAAGAAAATGTTTGAAAAAAAAATCTTTAAACCAAGTTCAATACTAAGATATGAAACTACAGAATCAAGTTCAGCACAAGTATGAAAGGCTCCATTAAAAAAAAAACAATAAACAACGATAGATGCTGTTGACATCTCTACACATCTGCTCTATAGCAGCATCTTTTATTCCTATCCATCTATATACACTGGCCCCATTTCCCTTTGTAAGGGGGGGGGATGGCCGAACAAAAAAACATGCATTCACCACGAGCCAAGACACATATCAGTCGCTCCTGAAAAGAAAAAAAGAAAAAAAGATACCTTCCATTTCTGGGTCAACGGATCCAGATCTTTGTATTTTCGGTGTCTGCAGACTCTCCAACTCTCACAAGCAAAAATTATTTTACGAATATTGAATCACTGTGACCAATGATACAAAAAGTATAAAGCGAAGAGCGTCTCACACTGTTTATTCTAGAGCTTACAGTATGTAATTACCCAATTGTGCTTACGGGAAAGAGCCCCATGCTCGTACCTCTCCGTCTCATGGTCGGTTCCATTTTTGTACTGAATGATATTTATAATACTTGTCCTAAAAACTAGGGATTGAGTTAGCATTAACTTCCTCCTCGCTTAGTGAATTCCAGTCATCAACTTCTCTTGCACTTAAAAAAAGTACTTCCTTACATCACACAAAGAAGTTTTCTTACGAAGCTTCAAACTATGACCTCTAGTTCTATCACCAACCATATCAAAATATCGATCTCTATCCACTCTGTCATAACCAAGAAGGAATTTAAAAAACCGTCACCATATACTCCCTCATTCTTCTAGCTTCGAGTGATGGTAAGTCTAATTCCCCCAGCCTCTTCTCTTAACTGAAATAGGGTATTTCTGGCACCAGCTTCATGGCATGTCTCTGAACTTTTTCCAGGTTAACTATGTGCTTTTTCAAGGGTGGATTCCAAATGGGGACTGTATATTCAAGCTTTGGCCTCGCATAGGTTACATAAATATTTCTGAACATTTCCTAGTCCATGTGCCTGAAGGCTACCCTTACATTTGATAAGAAAATATATGCTGCCCTTACTAAGCCATTTATATGCATTTCTAGAGACAAATCTGCCAGCATGTTTACTCCTAGATCTCTCTCATTCTCAGTCTCTTGAAGTTCTGCTCCTGCTATTGAGTATTCAAGCTTATTGTGTGTGTAATTACCTAATTGTAATTACCTAATTGTATTTACGGGAAAGAGCTCAAAGCTCGTATCTTCCCGTCTCCTGATCGGTTCCACTTTGTACTTAGTGATACTTATCATACCTGTCCATAAAACTATTGATTGAGATAGCATTAAGTACCTCCTCGCTTAGCCAATTCCAATTATCAACTACTCTTACACTGAAAAAGTATTTCCTTACATCCTGCAAAGAAGCTTTCTTACGAAGCCTCAAACTATGACCTCTAGTTCTAGAGCCAGCCATATCAAAATATCGATCCCTATCCACTCTATCATAACCATGAAGGAATTTAAAGACTGTCACCATATCCCCCCTCAATCGTCTAGCTTCGAGTGATGGTAAGTCTAATTCCCTTAGCCTCTCATCATAACTGAGACGGCGTATTTCTGGCACCAGTTTCGTGGCATGTCTTTGATCTTTTTCAAGCTTAGCTATGTGTTTTTTTCAAGTGCGGGTTCCAAAAGGGGGCTACATATTCGAGTTTTGGCCTCACATAGGTTACATAAATATTTCTGAACATTTCCTTGTCCATGTGCCTGAAGGCTACCCTTACATTTGATAAGAATGCATATGCTGCCCTTACTATGCCATTTATATGTATTTCTGGAGACAAATCTGCCAGTATGTTTACTCCTAGATCTCTCTCATTTTCTGTCTCTTGAAGTTGTACTCCAGCCACCGAATAGTCAAGCTTAAGCCTTCTTGCACTTGTACCCATTCTCATTACCTTACATTTTGAAGTATTGAATTTCATTAGCCACTTTTCTGACCACTCATGCAGACTATTTAGATCTTCCTGAAGTTCTCTACCATTGTTCTCGTTTCTTACTTTCTTCACAATCTTTGTATCATCTGCAAACATATTCATGAATGAATTTACAGACTCTGGTAGGTCATTTACATATACAAGGAACAAAAGTGGCCCTAAAACTGAACCCTGTGGAACTCCACTACTAACTCTTCTCCATTCAGACACTGAGTGTCTTACTCTAACCCTCTGTTCCCTTCCTTCTAAGTAAGTTTTTATCCATTCCAAGACATTTCCACCTATTCTAGCCATTGCTTGCAGCTTCCTAATAAGTCTCCCATGTGGAACAGTGTCAAACGCTTTCTGGAAGTCTAGGAATATGCAATCTGCCCAGCCCTCTCTTTCCTGTAAGATTCGGCTTACATCATCATAAAATTCTAATAAGTTTGTTACTGTTGATCTACCTTCTCTGAAGCCATGTTGCCTCACTGACAAAAAGTTGAAGGTGTGTGTGTGTGTGTGTGTGTGTGTGTGTGTGTGTGTGTGTGTGTGTGTGTGTGTGTGTGTGTGTGTGTGTGTGTGTGTGTGTGTGTGTGTGTGTGTGTGTGGCATTTATAAATAAACAGATTATATTTCTATTTCGCCAGGCCTACAGAGAAATGGTGGAGTGTCTGAGATTACTTGCTGTTGCTGTTTTGATTGTGGCATATTCATCAAGCCTCATCATATGGCTTAATCAAAAGGTGAGACTCTTCTTTTTATTTTTTTACTTTTCAGGTTTTCAGAGCCTCCTCCAAAATAAAAAAAAATAAAAAAAAAGTATAGAATTATTTTCTCCTTAATATTTTCTCAGTTTCTTCCTATACCCTCCAGCTAAGCTGGTCAGCCCCTTGGTCTCATTCAGAAAGGCACGCATTGTTTGCATAGCACCTCTATGTCAGAAACTCTTAGGTTTAGAACAAAAGAAATTAATAGATTTCTTCATTTAGTGACTCCATGTCACCTCGACACACTTCATGAGTACACATATATGTGAACATTTACACATACTATGGCTCTAAAGAGGTCTCTAATTACTAGAAGAAAGCTCGCTTTAAATCTCATTGAATACATAACGCATGCCCAGTGATTCCCAACCATTACACCTTGGAGGAACCCTTGTAATAATTTTTCATATTCCAAGGAACCCCTATATATAGTATACTAATATATATATTATTTTTTTAAGAAACGTTCTTGAGCAATATAATTCATACGTGATACGTGACACGTATGATACTCGTACGGGGTTTCGTCACCCTCCTGCCCAACCCCTGTGTCGCCAAATTTCCGAGTAGGAATGAAGGGCGTTTCCCGCACCGACAATAACACTATTTTTTTTCTTAATTCTATGCATATGATTTGCTCTCATTACTATATACATTGTACTGACTGACACGTACGAGTATGTTTGGTGTCTGGAGAGAGTTTGTGACGTGCTGTTGAGTAGGAATTATGAATTAAGATCAATGTCATTTTGTAATAGCACAATTATTTTACGGTTTCTCGCGGAACCCCTGGTGATGGTCAGCGGAACCCCGGTTGGGAATCACTGGGTTAGGTTATCTGCTGCAAGTTTGTATATTATATATATATATATATATATATATATATAATATATATATTATATATATATATATATATATATATTATTATTATATACTATATATATATATATATATATATATTATATATATATATATATATATAATATATATATATATCATATATATATATATATATATATATATATATATATATATATATATATATATATATATATATATATATCATATATATATATATATACATATATATATATATTTTTTTTTTACCCAACAAGGATTTTGAAATGTAGCTAATTAAGTCTTTATTATTATTATTATTATTATTATTATTATTATTATTATTATTATTATTATTATTATTATTATTATTATTATTATTATTATTATTATTATTATTATTATTATTATTATTATTATTATTATTATTATTATTATTATTATTATTCTATAGGGAACTTCTTCAACTGTAGAGCCTGTGGTCATTGCTGTATTGGTGGTCGTGCTGGGCCTAGTCCTGTGTATGATTAATTTGACTATCAAGCAAATTATGGACCTTAGATCAGCTGGTAAGTTTGACACTCTTGGCATAATTTGGCATTCATAGGCACAGCGTGGCACTCTAGGAACCTTTTCTATGTATTGTCAAAGTGTAAGCATCACATGAAAGCATAATTACCTCAGACAAAAAATGGAATCTTTTTTTTTTGTTATGATTGTGACACCAGAACGGGTCAAAAAATAATAAAATAAAACAGCCCTCATCAGGTCTGGGCAAGAAGAATATATAAAATAAAGAGAAACAGAAATGGAGAGTGTAATGACTTGTCAGATGTGAGGGGATAATATGAGGTGTGTAACGAATATCCAAGAATATTCAGTGTTGATGTAGGCATAGAGAGAGAACCGTAACTGAAGGAAGACTTAACATCGAACTGTCCTGGACTGCAGCACGAAGAAAGCATGCCTTAACTAAGCCATTCTCCTTATAAGGGAGAAAATGGCTCATGCATATTAATATTGAAATTCTAGGCTGCTTCATTCCTCCTAGTGTGTTAATAAGGCTAATTATGCTTGTATAAGCATAGGAGACGTAATTCCCCAAAATCAAAGCCAAGAGGGAAAACTGAAGGTAATATCTTAATTTCTTTCTTCATTTGTGGAAGAAGAAGAAGAAGAAGAAGAAGAAGAAGAACTTTAAAAGTTTTCCGTTTCTCAGATGAATCTAATCCAGCTAAGGTTATATGGGTCTTCCATGACCCATTCCACCCATCCGTGGGTGGAGAATCTAAAACAACAGTTAAGGTTACATACCCTTCCAGTTGTCTGGTTTCCATAACGACATACCCTTCCAGTTGTCTGGCTTCCATAACGATATTCACAGGAAGGAATACATCCACGATCTCTTTCATTCTGAATAAGTGTGAAAATGCCATATTTTCATTACTTTTCAATGTAGTAGGTTGGCCCATGGCATCAATCGCCCGTTGCAATACTACAGCTGAAGGGTCTTGTGGACTTGAATAAGACTCTACAGGACAGTTCGATGTTGAGGCTTCCTCCAGTTACGGTTCTTTTTCTATGCCTACATCAACACCGAATATTCTTAGATATTCGTTACACATGTCTTATCATCCCTTCACATCTGACAAGTCAGAATACTTCCCATCTTTGTTTATAACTCTGTTTTCTTCGTATCCCGGCCCGATGAGGGTAGATTTATTTTTTTGGCCCATCCTGGTGTCACAATCATAGCCTCCAATGTGGGTTATTTATGCCTTCTCCTTCTTCTAATTGTTGTTGTTCTTCTCTTTCTTCTTCTTATCATTATTATTACGATAAGTGGGTACATTACAGCACACGTGAGAGTTTATAAGATGCGAACGAGAATTAATATTACGGTGATCAGATACAACATATCTCTCTATCTATCCATCTATATAAATAGAAAAATAGATGGCTAGATAGATAGATACATCCATTTTTGCAGCTGTGAGAGAAAAAGAAAGAAATGGCGTCAGAGCAGTAGAGTTCTACACAGAGAGAGGCGACTACTTGGTGCCAAAACCATCCGTGGCTCCAGGCGCAAACCCTATTCTTGCAGTAAGAATTATTGATTCATTTTTTCTCTGTCTCCTTTTATTTATTATTAATACTACAACTAATCCTTATTTTGATATTTTTAGCCATTTTTAATTTTTAAAATACATATGTTCCTTCCTGCATTAGTGAGTAGTTATGGATGTCTGTGTGATGAAGGTAGTCCAATTGTCCCGTTGGAAAATTTTCCCATAGAACAATTATCCCCAAGACAATTGCACCATGGGTCAACTGTCCCACGGGAGAATTACGTTTTCAACATTCACTAATGAGTACTACAGCCGCAGTCTTATTTTTCACACCACATCTATTGCTAAACTAAACAAACCTAACTTAACCTAACCATACCCTCTGCGTGAGCACATGGCGTTGCTAGAGATACTTCGAGCGCTCAATGTATTCCCAATGTTCTTTCAAGAGAAGAGAAATCTCGATCTTTTGAGATGTTCTGAATATGAATGCATAACTATCTATTAAGAGAACATTATTTGTCGTTTGCGTCACTGTTAATGCCCATTCCGATGGGGCGAGCAAGACAGGACGGAGCTGGGGAATTAAAAATGGATATACACACTACACGGTGCTATCGAATAAGGGCTTGTCACTCCTGAGTCGGGTGTGTTTTAACAAGTCTCCTTATTTTGAAGTTAATTACATAAGCAAGAGAGGTAGAACTACCTCTGATGGAATATATGATGATAAAATTATGAACTCAGACTTTTATTTCATTGTTTTCAGGACATTCAATCCACTTCGACCGAGCATCGCATCTGTGACGAGGTAATAAATCTCCTTCTTTCGAAGATAAGCAAGAAAGTTATACCTACCTCTGATAGAATATACAAAGATTGAATTATTAATTCAGCTTTACTATTACATTATTTTCATGTTAATCCTTCCTACTCAAATGAACATCACATCTATAACGAGGTAACAAATCTCTTTCTTTTGGAGATGTTTATATGAGCAAGGGAAGTAGAACTACCTCTGATAGAATATATAATTATAAAATTATGAGCACAGACAGTATATTTCAACTCCAGTTAATCCTTCCTACTCAAATGCACCTCACATCTATAACGAGATAACAAACTCCTTCTCTTGAAGATTATTTTATGAGCAAGGGAGTTAGAACTACCTCTAATAGAATATATAATGATAAACATATGAACTCAGATGTATTATTTCATTATTTTCAGGTTAATCCTTCCGACTCAAATAAACCACACATCTATGAAGAGGTAATAAATCTTTTTCTTTTTGGAGATGTTTATATGAGCAAGGGAGGTAGAACTACCTCTGATAGAATATATAATGATAAAATGAACACACAGTTTATTTCATTTTTTCTCAAGTTAATCTTTCCTACTCAAATGCACTTCACATTTAAGACGAGATAACAAACTCCTTCTCTTGAAGATGATTTTATGAGCAAGGGAGTTAGAACTACCTCTAATAGAATATATAATGATAAACTTATGAACTCAGATGTATTATTTCATTATTTTCAGGTTAATCCTTCCGACTCAAATAAACCACACATCTATGAAGAGGTAATAAATCTTTTTCTTTTTGGAGATGTTTATATGAGCAAGGGAGGTAGAACTACCTCTGATAGAATATATAATGATAAAATTATGAATACAGACAGTTTATTTCATTTTTTCTCAAGTTAATCTTTCCTACTCAAATGCACCTCACATCTATGACGAGAAAACAAACTCCTTCTCTTGAAGATGATTTTATGAGCAAGGGAGTTAGAACTACCTCTAATAGAATATATAATGATAAACTTATGAACTCAGATGTATTATTTCATTATTTTCAGGTTAATCCTTCCGAATCAAATAAACCACACATCTATGAAGAGGTAATAAATCTTTTTCTTTTGGAGATCTTTATATGAGCAAGGGAGGTAGAACTACCTCTGATAGAATATATAATGATAAAATTATGAATACAGACAGTTTATTTCATTTTTTCTCAAGTTAATCTTTCCTACTCAAATGCACCTCACATCTATGACGAGAAAACAAACTCCTTCTCTTGAAGATGATTTTATGAGCAAGGGAGTTAGAACTACCTCTAATAGAATATATAATGATAAACTTATGAACTCAGATGTATTATTTCATTATTTTCAGGTTAATCCTTCCGACTCAAATAAACCACACATCTATGAAGAGGTAATAAATCTCTTTCTTTTTGGAGATGTTTATATGAGCAAGGGAGGTAGAACTACCTCTGATAGAATATATAATGATAAAATGAACACACAGTTTATTTCATTTTTTCTCAAGTTAATCTTTCCTACTCAAATGCACTTCACATCTAAGACGAGATAACAGTCTCCTTCTCTTGAAGATGATTATATGAGCAAGGGAGTTAGAACTACCTCTAATAGAATATATTATGATAAACTTATGAACTCAGATGTATTATTTCATTATTTTCAGGTTAATCCTTCCGACTCAAAGGAACAACACATCTATGAAGAGGTAATAAATCTCTTTCTTTTTGGAGATGTTTATATGAGCAAGGGAGGTAGAACTACCTCTGATAGAATATATAATGATAAAATAATGAACACACAGTTTATTTCATTTTTTCTCAAGTTAATCTTTCCTACTCAAATGCACTTCACATCTAAGACGAGATAACAGTCTCCTTCTCTTGAAGATGATTATATGAGCAAGGGAGTTAGAACTACCTCTAATAGAATATATTATGATAAACTTATGAACTCAGATGTATTATATCATTATTTTCAGGTTAATCCTTCCGAATCAAAGGAATCACACATCAATGAAGAGGTAATAAATCTCTTTCTTTTGGAGATGATTATATGAGCAAGGGAGGTAGAACTACCTCTGATAGAATATGTAATGATAAAATGAACACAGAGTTTATCTCATTTTTCTCAAGTTAATCTTTCCTACTCAAATGCACCTCACACCTATGACGAGATAACAAACTCCTTCTCTTGAAGATGATTATATGAGCAAGGGAGTTAGAACTACCTCTAATAGAATGTATAATGATAAAGTGATGAGTTCAGCTTGATTTCATTATTTCTGGATTAATCCTTCCTTACTCAAATGAACCTCACGTCTGTGACGAGGTAACAGATCTCTTTCTTTTGAATGAGTCAGGGAAGTAGAACTACCTCTAATAGAATATATAATTGTTAACATTATGAACTCAGATTTATTATTTCATTATTTTCAGGCTAATCCTTCCAGCTCAAATGATCCTCACATCTATGAGGATGTGTCTGACCTGCCAACCGTCGCTCTTATGAAGAAGACCAGGGAATCGAATATCTATGACGATCTCTCAGACTTATAAGGTGAGGAGACACTCTCCTAATGTGATAAACATTGCCTTATATAATATGAAGGAAATGAATATTATTGCATTAGCAAGGATTTAATGCTGTACTCATGGATTTTGTCAACAAATGCACATTTTTTCTACAGGACCATCTGACGACTAATGAGGACTTCCTGCTGAGGCTTACCACACCCTGACTTGGCCAAAGTGGACTTCAGAAACTGGAATATACAAACGAACTCTTTCTTCCTTCTTTCTTTCTTTCTCTCTTTCTTTCTTCCATTGTCATGATTGAGTTTCATAAGAATTTTATTCTCTTTGATGGTCTATCCAAATTGCATTGATTTCATATCGAGTTTTTTTTTTTAATTTCTTCTTCTTCTTACTGGCTTTTCTTTATGTAAATCCCTCTCCATCTCTTCCAGCTCTTATTTTTTTCTATTTTTATTGTACTGCTTTATCTCGTTTTCTTCAACTCTTTTTTTTTTTTGCTGTTTTTTTCTTTTTCTTTTCATTAGATCTCTCTCCATCTCTTTAAAGGATTCGCTTACAGTCTACAACAGATTTTTATTTTCATCTAAGGTCCAGCCTAAATATAGTGAAAATTCCTATTTTTTGACATGTTTGGACATGTTTTTGAGCTCATTCAGCTCCTCTAAACTCAAGTCATGAACGAAGCAATTCTGTCCTAGGATCTAGGCCCGATTTCTTAAACAGTGTAAACCTAGGATACCATATTGTTAGTTAGCTAGACACACACAAATGGATTACATAAACGCATCTGACGCGGTTCTGTGTATGGCTAGGATCCCGTACGGGATCCTAGCCATACACAGAACCGCATCAGATACGTTTATGAAATCCATTTGTGTGTGTCTAGCTAACTAACAATATGGTATCCTAGGTTTACACTGTTTAAGAAATCGGGCCTAGGATCCCGTACGGGATCCTAGCCATACACAGAACCGCGTCAGATGCGTTTATGAAATCCATTTGTGTGTCTAGCTAACTAACAATATGGTATCCTAGGTTTACACTGTTTAAGAAATCGGGCCTAGGATCCCGCACGGGATCCTAGCCATACACAGAACCGCGTCAGATGCGTTTATGAAATCCATATGTGTGTGTCTAGCTAACTAACAATATGGTATCCTAGGTTTACACTGTTTAAGATATCGGGCTAGACTATGTTTTGCAGTAATGTTTAAGTATTTAGGAAATAAAGAAAATAACTCATCAAATCAGGTAATTGGTTTCATTCATAGTTTTAATGGTCATAAAATAGAGAAGAAGACAGTAGTCTCCGTGGCAAAATGGTAGCGTCCGCGACTCTGAGGCGGTAGGTCGAGGGTTTGCGCCCCGTCACAGACTGAGTTTAGTAAGGGCATACACTCAGGGTAGCGATTACATCTGCCAAAACAAGTCCCTCGCAAGAGGGCAACCGTCCTAGCCCTTAGTAGAAAAGGGAGTTCGCGACGTAAAACCGAATCAGCATCAAAATAGAGAAGAAGAGAAAGAGTAAACACACCTTGAAGCTATGCTTATTTTTCATGACATGGATTTTCTTTAAAGGTTTTATGTGTCATTATTATTCCCCATTATGGGGGTGGACTCATAGATACTGGAGTTGGGGAATGAAGGCTGGATGCCCCTTCTAGCACCCTGTAGTGGACTCAAAGACGTGTCTTTCACTTCCAGAGTCGATTATCTAACCATTATGCTTCAAGGGGTCCTTACCATGACATGGAATGTTCTTTTTAATAACTGTGGACTTATTCAAGAAACTATTTATAGATTTTCCTTTCTATAAATACTAACAATATAAAAAAACTTAGGATCTGAGAGAGAGAGAGAGAGAGAGAGAGAGAGAGAGAGAGAGAGAGAGAGAGGAGAGAGAGAGAGAGGAGAGAGAGAGAGAGAGAGGAGAGGAGAGAGAGAGAGGAGAGTCATACATTTCGATTTATCTCTTACGTCAGTTGTTAAAACATTTCCAAGGAATTACAAAAAGAGAAACAGCTACAGTCGCTTCTTTAGAGGCTCCAATTCCAAGTCGTATCTTTAGAGGCTCCAATTCCAAGTCGTATCTTTAGAGGCTCCAATTCCAAGTCGTATCTTTAGAGATACCAATTCCAAGAAATTTGTGTTCCTGTTCACTATATCTACGACTATTATATATACAAATGATTATATAAATAAATAAATAAATAAATAAATAAATAAATAAATAAATAAATAAAAGAATGACTTTAATAATAAATTATATATATGAACTCTTAACGAAAATGAAACCTACCTCCTCCCTTTTCTACAACCTAAACCTTGATTAATTGAAACTCTATTTTTTTTCTCCTTTCTTGGCAAAAGAAGCAAGTTTGCTCGTTAACGAAATGGCCTCTCTCTCTCTCTCTCTCTCTCTCTCTCTCTCTCTCTCTCTCTCTCTCTCTCTCTCTCTCTCTCTCTCTCTCTCTCTCTCTCTCTCTCTCTCTCTCTCTCTCTCTCTCTCTCTCTCTCTCTCTCTCAAGTACTTTTCTAACTTAATGAAAACATTTTTGCATTGGAAGTAAATATTCAGCTAGTTAGTTCATCTACAAACAAAGTATAAGAACATTGGAAGTAAATATTCACCTGGTTAGTTTATCTGTAAACAAAGTATAAGAACATTGGAAGTAAATATTCACCTGGTTAGTTCACCTGTAAACAAAGAATAAGAATATTGAAAATAAATATTCACCAGGTTAGTTCATCTGTAAACAAAGTATAAGAATATTGGAAGTAAATATTCACCTGGTTAGTTCATCTGTAAACAAAGTATAAGAACATTGGAAGTAAATATTCACCTGGTTAGTTCACCTGTAAA